>OFHU01004372.1:0-177460 GCA_900245905.1 Lacerta viridis
AGAGAAGACTCCCTGGAAAAGACCCTGATGTTGGGAAAGATGGAGGGCACAAGGAGAAGGGGACGACAGAGGACGAGATGGTTGGACAGTGTTCTCGAAGCTACCAACATGAGTCTGACCAAACTGCGGGAGGCAGTGAAGGTGCCTGGCGTGCTCTGGTCCATGGGGTCACGAAGAGTCGGACACGACTGAACGACTGAACAACCTTGGGGGCCACCATTGTCTACTGCGGAAGGGAGTCCAATAGTTTTATGAATGCTTAAGTTTAATGCTTATCCATAGTTTAAGGACAGCACAGCATGGGACTCTCGTTAAATCTCAGGGTTTTGGTTTCGCGCCCCACGTTGGGCCAAAGATTGCTACGTCGCAAGGGGATTGGACCCGGCGACCCTCGTTGCCCCTTCCAACTCTACAATTCCACGATCTTTTTATCTGTTCTGAATCTTCAAACGATGGTGAATTTGGGATATAATGGAGAGGTAAAAGATTTGGATTATTATAAAAGATGCAGGAGGAAATGATTGACAATGGGACCCACAAAGGGGAGGAAGAAAGTCCACGACATGGGCAGGCAAACTAAGGCCTGGGGGCTGGATGTGGCCCAATCACCTTCTGAATCCGGCCCACAGACAGAAAGGGAATCGGTGTATTTTTACAGGAGTAGAATGTGTCCTTTTATTTAAAATGCATCTGGGTTATTTGTGGGGCCTGCCTGGTGTTTTTACATGAGTAGAATGTGTGCTTTTATTTAAAATGCATCTCTGGGTTATTTGTGGGGCCTGCCTGTTTTTTACATGAGTAGAATGTGTGCTTTTATTTAAAAGCATCTCTGGGTTATTTGTGGGGCCTGCCTGGTGTTTTTACATGAGTAGAATGTGTCCTTTTATTTAAAATGCATCTCTGGGTTATTTGTGGGGCCTGCCTGGTGTTTTTACATGAGTAGAATGTGTGCTTTTATTTAAAATGCATCTCTGGGTTATTTGTGGGGCATAGGAATTTGTTCATTTATTTTTTTTCAAAATATAGTCCGGCCCCCCACAAGGTTGAGGGACAGGACTGAAAAAGGTTGCTGACCCCTGGTCCAGGAGATCTATGGAATCTTGTCTTTACATTGTATGTTGGATATGTGATTGTGAAAATGTAATTTGAAAAAAAGAAACACCAAATAAGTAATTTTTTTTAAAAATAATAATCTTAAAACAATGAGCTTCATGGGGTGTCCAGGATTTATTGCGTTAGGAGAGAGAGAAAAAGATAATTTTTTCCATCCGCTTTCTCCTATGCCATGCCCAATTTTACAATCTTCCAACATGAGGGCCTCTTCCTCCAAGCTGAAAACGCTGCAACCTTTCCTCATTGCTGAAGTCGTGGAACTGTGGAATTGTAGAGTTGGAAGGGCACCCCCAGCGGTCATCTAGTCCAACCCCCCCTGCAATGCAGGAATCTCAGCTCAAGCATATGGCCGCCCAACCTCTGCTTTAAGCAGAGCCGAACAGCTCTTAACTGTCGGAAGGCTCTTCCCGATAATTTAGCTGGAATCTCCTTTCTCGAAGCCTGAAGCCATGGGTTCGAGTCCTACCCTCTGGAGCAGGAAGAAAACTAGACCCAAAAGGAATTGGGAGTTGGGTGAGGCGAGCTGCTGGCTTGGTGCCCCGATTCCGGCGCCTCTCCCAGAAAGATCTGACTGCAGCGGAGAGCGGGGGGGGTGGCACTGCCAACTCTCTGGGTGGCGTGGGGCCAAACAGTCAGCCCTCAAGGCTGCAGTGGGCGGGAGGGCCCCGCTGCGAGCCAGTGGAAATGTACCCACTTGGCATCGCGGAGAGGACAAAAGAAACGCTACTTTTGTTCCCCCGAAACTTGCTGAGATCAGGAGATTCCAGAGCAGAGAAAAGGGATCATCTTGTCCTAATGTTCAAACAACGATGCCGTTGCAGGAAGCCTGGTGGAGCCCAGCTTGGGGGGGGGGGAGAGAGAGGAGAGGAAACTATTTCTCTGCCCTCCCACGAACACCCCCACTCCGTGGGAAAATGAGCTTTCGCTGGTGAGAATTATACATGGGAAGATTATAGGGGGAGAGTAGAGGGTCACTGATAAAGGAAAGCTTCATTTCTCAAGGACAGGACAGGATGTCGAAAGGGAAGGGGGGGGGATGGATGGATGAGAGAAACCGTACCATCTCATTACTCGCTGGGAGACCTTGGGCCCAGTGCTGGATTTACGTATAAGCTAAACGAGCTATAGCTTAGGGCCCCACTCTCTTGGGGGACCCCCAAAAAAATTAAAGGAAAAAAAACACCTGGATGTACATTTCCAAAATATAAGATTAAAAAAAACAAATAGAACAAAACCTACATAGAACAACAGTGTTTGGTGTTGTGTAGGCTCCTATGATATAAGTCATGGGCCCAGCCTGCTAGCCTGCTCCCAAAAATATCACTGGTTTGCTCCTTTCTATATATAGTGTGCCTAAAACTGGAAGTGAGAGCTGGACCATAAAGAAGGCTGATCGCCGAAGAATGGATGCTTTTGAATTCTGGTGCTGGAGGAGACTCTTGAGAGTCCCATGGACTGCAAGAAGATCAAACCTATCCATTCTGAAGGAAATCAGCCCTGAGTGCTCACTGGAAGGACAGATCCTGAAGCTGAGGCTCCAAGACTTTGGCCACCTCATGAGAAGAGAAGACTCCCTGGAAAAGACCCTGATGTTGGGAAAGATGGAGGGCACAAGGAGAAGGGGACGACAGAGGACGAGATGGTTGGACAGTGTTCTCGAAGCTACCAACATGAGTCTGACCAAACTGCGGGAGGCAGTGGAAGACAGGAGTGCCTGGCCGTGCTCTGGTCCATGGGGTCACAAAGAGGTGGACCCGACTGAACAACAACAACAAATGACCCATTTGGTTAAGCGGCTCACCTTAATCCCAGAGCTGATGAGGAAATCCACAAGGAACGACTTGACCTTCGTCTGACCGGACTTGCAAGTCATCGCCAGCGATGAAGACGCGGCGTTGCACCGCCAGTTGGACGACCCCCGGGAGGAAGTTGTTCTGGGGGGAGCCATTGATGTAGCTGCAGCCCTCTAAAATGCTGGCTACCAATCTGAGTCTGACCAAACTGCGGGAGGCAGTGGAAGACAGGAGTGCCTGGCGTGCTCTGGTCCATGGGGTCACGAAGAGTCGGACACGACTCAACCACAACAACAGTTGTGCTCACATAACAAAATATATTGAGGGTTTAAAGAAAGTCAGCCATAAAGTGTCGGAAATAACTACTTATTGGTTCAGAAGAGAAAGAAGAAGAAGAAGAGTTTGGATTTGATATCCTGCTTTATCACTACCCGAAGGAAAGGGTAATTACTCTTTCCCTTCATAACTGGAGACAGAAGTGCTTCTGGACACCAGCTCAGGAGGGCTATTGACGGCCAAATTTAATTCTAAAACCTCACCTATAAATTCCAGATTCCCAAATGCGTCACACATTTCCCTTTAAACTTGCACTTCCCGCTTTGCCCTCTGGGCGGTTCTAAATCCCGTGCACACACTGCATTCTGTAAAACATTTCACCCAAGAAATATCCCTCTCTTTCATTTCTTATCAAGAATATTTTCAAATCCTGCTCTCGATTGGATCCGGCTATGGTTTTTCTCCATCCAGGTATTCCAAAAGGGGTTTCTGTGTTCTTCCCCATCATGTTTGGCTGTTCGTTCCTCCAGCTCTGCAAAGCCCATTTGCTTTAAAATCCATTCTTCTTCCGTTCCGGTTCTGCACATACAAAAATCCTGGCTGTTTTTCGTTGCATGCATAAATAAGTTACAGGTACAGGTAGGTAGCCGTGTTGGTCTGCAAACAAACTTAGTTGGTCTCTAAGGTGCTACTGGAAGGATTATTATTATTTTTTTTATAAATAATTATAAATCATCTTTTCTTGGGGGGGGGGTGTCGCTGACCCCATTATCCCTAAAAGGAAGGCCTCTGTTTTTTTGGGGGGAATTATCAGTTTAAGCCCCCCATTTCATTGTGGGTCATTTCCCAAAAAGCTTTGGCTTCTTCACACACCCACAACATATGAAAAAGTTCCCTTATTAAAAGACTCTCCAAGTGTGTTTATTTTCCAGGGACACTCCTGGATTTACAGAAGCCATCCCAGTTTCTGCTTTGATCCTGGAATGTCCCGCTTTTCCTTAAAGGGTAAAGGGACCCCTGACCGTTAGGTCCAGTCGTGTCCGACTCTGGGGTTGCGGCGCTCATCTCGCTTTACTGGCCGAGGGAGCCAGCGTACAGCTTCCGGGTCATGTGGCCAGCATGACTAAGCCGCTTCTGGCGAACCAGAGCAGCGCACGGAAACGCCGTTTACCTTCCCGCCGGAGCGGTACCTATTTATCTACTTGCACTTTGACGTGCTTTCGAACTGCTAGGTGGGCAGGAGCTGGGACCGAGCAACGGGAGCTCACCCCGTCATGGGGATTCAAACCGCCGACCTTCCGATCGGCAAGCCCTAGGCTCTGTGGTTTAACCCACAGCGCCACCCGTTACTGGTACTTAACTCCCAGTAAATTAGCAAAAATGTATAAAGCAGGGTCAAATATATGTTGGAAATGTCAGGAAAAGGAAGGCACCTTCTATCCGATGTGGTGGACATGTAAGGTAGTAAAAGGATTTTGGGAAATGATATATAATGAATTGGGGGGGGGGGATATTTAAAATAACTTTTTTCTTTAAAGCCCGAAGCCTTCCTTTTGGAGTTCTAGGTGTCGAAATCCCAAGGGAGCAGAAAAAGGCTATTTATGTGCGCGAACATGGCTGTGCTGTTATTGGCCCAGAGATGGAACGAAGATAAAGTCCCGACCAGAGAAGAATGGTAGATGAAGTTGATGGACGATGGCAAAATGGCAAAAATGACTGGAAGAATCAGAAATCAGGAAGACCGAAACTTTAATAAAGAATGGTGGGAAATTATAACTGCTCTTAAAAACCACTGTAAACAATTGTTAGTAAGGCTGGAGTAACACTTGTAGTTTAATGGTGAATTTTGGATATAGTGGAGATGCTAAAGATTTGGATTGTACTATAAAAGATGCAGGAGGAAATGATTGACAACAGGTCCCACAAAGGAGAAGAGGGAAGCTCAGGGGATTCTATGGAATCTTCGTCTTTATGTTGGATATGTGATTGTAAAAATGTAATTTGAAAAAACCAAATAAATAAAATTAAAAACGAAAGGGCCTTCTAGCCTAACTAGAATCTGCAGTGCAGGAATTGCGCCACGGGACTGCCAGGTCCCAGCAGCCAGCAGGTCAGAGATGATGGCGGCTGCTGGAACGAGGCAACAATTTCTGCCTTGCCTGGGGGGGTCAGACTGGATGACCCTTGGGGGACCCCCTTCCCAATTCTGTATCTGGAGATGCTCCCTCCCTCAGAGGAAGGATGGCGGTTAGAGATTATGCAAGCAAATTTCCCTAGAGATTATGCAAGCAAATCCCCCCCCCTCCCTCCTGAGCGTTTCCGGGGTGGGGGAAACTCTCATTCATGAAAATGCTCCTGATACTGGGAAGAAATCTGAAAACCTTGAATGCCCACCCCCAAAGTAGTAACGATGAGGTCAAGGTTTCCTAACGCACCCCCCCCCCCTCAAAAAAAAGGCCACAAGGGAGGGAGTCCAAGAAGAACGCTAACCCCCGCATTGCAGAACCTTCCCTGGAGAAGGGGGGTGTCTCCATGTCAATGCCAATGGGGGGGTCAGTGGCACCAGCTCCCCAGTGGCACCAGTGGAGGGGGGGGCCCTCGGAGCACGTGGCTGGGGGGTGGGGGGGTGGTCATCGGGCACGGAGTGAATGGAAAATTTTTCCAGAGGGGGCGGAGCCGCGAGTGGGGGGGGGAGAGAGGGAGAGGCGGGTCCCGGGAAAGAATTAAGGCGCCGCCGGCAGGAGGTTGAGCGCATTGCGCAGAGCGGAGGAGCTTCGGTCAGGTGCGTCCGGGCGCGGGGATGGGATCTGCGTCACACCACCACCGCAGCCCTTTGTCCTTTCTGGAGCCCCCTCTCTTAGAAGATGGCCCGGTTGGTGGTGGGGGGAAGGTTTGGGCTTGGAAAAGGGGGGGTTGGACGCCGGGGACCCCTTTGGCTTCTCCAAGACGTCCGCTTTACCTTTTCTAGGACGCCTGGGTCCTCTTTTCTCTCTCTCTCTCCCCCCTCCCACCTCTGTTCCTCCAGGACGCCTGGGTCCTCTCTCTCTCTCCCCGCCCTCCTTCCAGGACGCCTGGGTCATCTTTCTTTCTTTCTTTCTTTCTTTCTTTCTTTCTTTCCTTCCTTCCTTCCTTCCTTCCTTCCTTCCTTCCTTCCTTCTCTCTCTCTCTCTCTCTCTTCCCCACCTAAGTCCTCCTCCCTTCCTCCTTCCCTCCTTCTAGGACGCCTGGGTCCTCTTCCTCTTCCTCTCCCCCACCCTCTCCACCTCTGTTCCTCCAGGACGCTTGGGTCCTCTCTCTCCCCCCTCCTTTCCAGGACACCCGAGTCCTCTTTATCTCCCTCCCTCCCTCCCTCCACCTCTGTTCCTCCTGGACGCCTGGGTCCATCATCTCTCTCTCTCTCTCTCTTCCCCTCCCCCAGGACGCCTGGGTCCCTTTTCCCTCCAGCTTTGGAAAGGGAGGCGCTGCGTCCCCCGGGGAGAGAAGCGGAGGTTGAGGAGGCGTTCCTCCTCCAGGTTTCAAAAACCTCTTCCCCTTTTCTATTTCTTCTAAATTGTCTAGAGAGCATGAGGAATTATTATTATAGTTAATAATTGGGCAGTGCGGTGGGGTTATTTCTTACAGCAATGTAAAAATGCAATGCTTAAATCGGTTAAAACCATTTAGGGTGGGTGGGCCAATGAAATCAACTGGGAGTTGCGGGGGGGGGGGAGCGCATGGATGTTTCTCGGACGCCTGGGTTTCTCGCCATTTCTCCTTTCCACTCCGTTTTCCTCCCCACGTTTCCCCAAGATTTATTTTCCCTGCCTTACTGCAGTCACGCCATTAGGATTCCCGGTCCTCTCTCCCTGCCATGCCTCTGTATGAGTCTCTGTTAAGGCTTCTCCTGCCTTCCGAGCGCTCTGCCATGCCCGTTCACTCCCCCTTTCCGGCACAGAGGCTCTGCAGAAACGTCTCTGACCTTTTCGTTCCTGCATTCCTCCATCCATCCATGCAGCCGGAACAGGAACTCGCACAGGGAGATGCATCCCTCACTCTTCCTCTGTGCTTCTGCAGGAGGAAGGAGCGAAGTGCCCCTTAGGGAGATTGAAGCGGTTGCCAGCTATTTAATTTCGCTCTCTTTCTCCCCCCCCCCCGCGCACCCAGAACAAACACCATGACATCCCCGTTTGTGGTAGAGAGCCCGGACGTCAATTACACCGCAGACTTCATTGAGGCCAGATACAGCTATCCCACAGCTCAAGTCTGCCAGGAAAATGGGGTGACCAAGGTATGTTATAAAATGCGGAGTGGGGGGGACGGACCTCAAGATGAGTGAGTTGAATGAAGGAGTAGAGGTGGGGGACATCAGAAGTGCCTTATACTGGTCCACACCAATTCGACCTATCTGGCTCAGTATCTCCTGCACTGACCGGCAGCAGCCCGTCTCCAGGTTTTGAGACGCAGGAGACATTTCCAGTCCTGCCTGGAGGCGATATGAGGAATGACTGCTGGGACCTCCTGCTGTCAGTGTGATGTAGTGGTTAAGAGCGGCAGACTTGTAATCTGGTGAACCTGGGTTCGCATCTCCGCTCTTCCACATGCAGCTGCTGGGTGACCTTGGGCTAGTCACACTTCTTTGAAGTCTCTCAGCCCCACTCACCTCACAGAGTGTTTGTTGTGGGGGAGGAAGGGAAAGGAGAATGTGAGCCGCTTTGAGACTCCTTCGGGTAGCGATAAAGCGGGATATCAAATCCAAACTCTTCTTCCTGCACGCAGAGGTCTGAGGCCAATCTGCAGTCCTAAAAATAAAAGATAACAGTGGTACCTCGGTTTTTGGATATAATCCGATCCGGAAGTCCGTTCGAGTTCCGAAACGTTCGAAAAGCGGAAGCCTCATAGAGCCATGTTGTTGGAAGGGACCCTGAGGATCATCTAGTCCAACCCCCTGCTATGCAGGAATATTCAGCTTTTCTTTACGGGTATTGAACCTGTAACCTTGGTGTTTTCAACACCATGCTCTAACCAACTGAGCTGTCCAGGCTACAAGAGTACCTCAGTATGGAAAACTCAAAACGGGCACGTTTGAAAACCGAGCCACTTCTGGGTTTTCGATGTTTGAGTTTCAGAACGTTCGACTACGAAGGCGTTCGGAAACCGAGGTACCACTGTATGCCAAAAACAATAATAATAATAATAATAATTATTAATAATAATTATTATTAATTATTATTATTTTATTATTTGTACCCCGCCCATCTGGCTGGATTTCCCCAGCCACTCTGGGCGGCTTCCAACAAAAATCAAATACATTAAAATATCACACATTAAAAGCTTCCCTAAACAGGGCTGCCTTCAGATGTCCTCTAAATGTCTGGTAGTTGTCTATCTCTTTGACATCTGAAGGGAGGGCGTTCCACAGGGCGGGCGCCACTACCGAGAAGGCCCTCTGCCTGGTTCCCTGTAACTTTGCTTCTCGCAGTGAGGGAACAGCCAGAAGGCCCTCAGAGCTGGACCTCGGTGTCCGGGCTGAACGATGGTAGGAATTTGAAGCAACTCTGCTGCAGTTTAGCTGCGCTTTTTGCAGGCGCGGGGGGGTTGGGCTAAATGACCCGCGGGGGTCCCCTCCAACTCTACACTTCTGTGATTCTACACTGCATACGGTTTGTGGCGCTTGGGAGTCGTTGCAAACAGCACAGGGCCTTCACAAGCCTTCCTGCTGCTGGCGAAATGAATCCCTTGGAATGTCTGCAGGCCAGTTTCTTTGAGGGAATGTGCGGTAGCTGGCAGAGAGATGTCAGTTTGGCTGGGAAGGCGAGTATCGCACTGGCCTCCAGCTCTGAGATTAGTTCCGAGCGTGGGAACAAAGCTCTGTGGGAACCTTTCTCGGCTACCCTTTGGGGTGGGCGTGTCTGCAATTTCAGCGGGTTCTTGCTCCCAATGCACGCCCCCCCCCGATCTGGACCCTTAAGCAAACGTGTTCAGGGACTTGAATCCCCCACTTGGCAAATACCCCAGCAGGAATCCTAGAATGGTAAGAGCCGGGAGGAACCACGGGGGTCATCTAGCCTGAATTGTCACTCCCACAGGTGAAGCCGTCCTCCACTGATGTCGTTTTCCGCACAGAGAGGCACGTCCCCAAGCTGGGCGTGATGCTCGTCGGCTGGGGCGGGAACAACGGCTCCACGGTGACAGCCGCCGTCTTAGCCAATCGGCTGGGCCTCTCCTGGATGACAAAGACGGGACGGAAGGCGAGTGAAACTGGGTGCCGCTATCAGGCTTTATGTGGGAACGAGTTCCTTGGCGTGAGGGCTAAAAACGGGAGCGAGGAAAGTTCTGTGCCGGGCCAAGTCCGACTAGCATTTTGGTGGCAACAAATGTATTTTATATTTTTGTGTGTGTGTCCATGATTGCTTTTATTTCTGCCGTTATTTCTGTTGTTTCCTTCACTGCTGTTTTTCCTTTTTTTGTTGTTTTTGTCGTCATTTGTCTTGTTTACTCGCCACTTGTCAATACTGCGGCGAGTCATTCTGGGAAATTTGTTTGAACCGAGATGCAAACATGTTTCCCCCCCTTTTAATAACGTTTCTTTGTACGGTTTATCATGCGCCTTCCATCGAAAGGGCCAGGTTGGTTTTGGGGTGAAAATGTTGGCACGAAATTTGACAATTCCTTGCCACTAATAAAAAGCAACATTCAATCTCTGATCTGGGGGTGAGAATGTTGATTTCGGTCCGATCCATTTCCCCTACCCGCTTCTAATAAAAAGCAGGGTTCTGTCTCTGATTTCTCATCTGTTGCTGTTTTCAGTCTCAAGTAAATCATTCTTAACTTTTTTTAAAAAAAAAAACAGCAGCAACTCCATGTTAGGACAACGTTAGACTACCCAAAATGTCGACCAAAAAAAGTGCATTTCGACTGAGTTGAATTGGTCTGTCTAACCCAAACCTGGGGGACCTTTGATAGATAGATAAATTTTTTATTTGCCTCAGCCACAGCAAAGGAATTAAATGCAATCAAATACAGATCTACCTGTAGTTGGCTATACAAAATACATTCTGAGAACTTACTACACAAATGAAAGAGTTGATAACTGCCCTTGATCACAAATACATCATATCAACGTGTGGGGCTTTCCTTACTAGCCGTTAAAACAGGTTGGGGAACCTTTGACTCTCCAGATGTTGCTGAACTACAAATCCCATCAGCCAGGGATGATGGGAGTTGTAGTTCAGCAACATCTGGAGGGCCAAAGTTTCCTCGCACCCGATCAAGATCACCTCTGGGAAGATCGCAAGTGGGGCGTCACGAGGGACAGAGTCTCTAAGGTTACCAGATTTTTTTTTCAATGAATCCACTTTTCAACTTCCTACTAAATAGATGGATTTTGTCAGGGGACTGATTTGTAAATCCGGCGGCTGTCCCCGAGAAACGGGGATGTCTGGTAACCTTACCCCAAGGGTCATAGTCCAACCCCCCTCACTGCAATGCAGGGATCTCCACCATTTTTAATTTTTTTGCTCTCTGGCAACTACCACTCTAAGGTAGACTGCTGCTGAACAGGGAGCTTTACCTATTACCTAACCGATTTGTAAATCTGGGGACTGTCCCCGGGAAATGGGGACGTCTGGTAACCTTAGGATAGACCATCCCCACCTCTCTTTTTGGGGGGGATCTCTGGGATAGACTGCATCTGAACATGGAAGCTTGCTTAATAGTTGTGATGAGACGCCCATCCTCCAACCCCAGGCGCCCGCCAGATGTTTCGCCAGCAGCCGAGCATCCTTTGAAACCGGAGCAAACCTTTGCTGGGTACCGTCCCTGAATCTGGAAGGTTGTGGGCCGAAGCTGTGAGCCGAGATCTCGGCGTTTCTAATAAGCCTCCGTCTTTCTTTTTCGTAGCATGCCAACTATTACGGATCTCTCTTGCAAGCGTCCACCGTGTGTCTGGGCAGCGGTCCGGCTGGCGACGTCTACATCCCTTTCCGGGATATTCTTCCAATGGTTCACCCCAATGATATCGTCTTTGACGGTAGGTGCTGGGTTGGATAAAGGGCTGGGGGTGGGTGGGAGTAGGGCTGGCACTTGTCCGGAATCTCCCCGGACGTAGCTGGGATTTGGCCGTTGGAAATGGCGTCCGGGTGGAAATTGCCCAAAAGTTATTGCCTAAAAGTTATTTACAGATAAATTGCAAGCAGATAAAATCACTGGCAGGATAATAACCTGCAGTTAAAAGGTTAAAGGGACCCCTGGCCATTTGGTCCGGTCGTGTCCGACTCTGGGGTTGCGGCGTTCATCTCGCTTTACTGGCCGAGGGAGCCGGCGTACAGCTTCCGGGTCATGTGGCCAGCATGACTAAGCCGCTTCTGGCGAACCAGAGCAGCGCATGGAAACGCCGTTTACCTTCCCGCCAGAGCGGTACCTATTTATCTACTTGCACTTTGACGTGCTTTCGAACTGCTAGGTTGGCAGGAGCAGGGACCGAGCAACGGGAGCTCACCCCGTCATTGCGGGGATTCGAACCGCCGACCTTCTGATCGGCAAGCCCTAGGCTCTGTGTTTAACCCACAGCGCCACCTGTGTCCCCAACCTGCAGTTATGTAAGAGTATATATTTAAAGAAGATAAATGAGTAAGTTAAGTTAATTTGGATATGCTGAATATATATATATATATATATATATATATATATAATATACATATATATATATATATATATATATATATATATATATATATATATCATATATATACAGTGTGTGTATGTGTGTATATATATATATATAGGAACTGCAGAAAGAGGGGGAAGGAAGTCAAGTTTGGAAATGTCAACATTTATGCTGTAAACCGCTTTGAGATTTTTCTTAAAAATATAAAGCGGTATAGAAATTTAAAAAATAAAATAAACACGATTGTAAAATCAGTGACAGGTATAATATATACCTGAAAAGTATAAATGATTTAAAAAATAAAAATAAAATACAAAGAAATGGGTTAAATGTCCAAATAGCAACCCCTGTCGGAGGTGTAGGCTTTGGCGAATTTCCTTAAAAATAGCTATTCCCCCCCTTTAAAATAGCTACTGATAAAGTTTGCTGACGCCTGCCTTAGATAGGCCTTTAAAAAACTTAAACAAACGCAGTATATTCACAGTGATGCTGTGACCGTCTTGCCCTTGACAGGCTGGGACATCTCTTCCCTGAACCTGGCCGACGCCATGCACCGGGCGCAAGTCCTCGACTGGGCGCTGCAGGAGCAGCTGCGCCCCCATATGGAGGGCATGAAGCCAAGGGCCTCCATCTACATCCCCAAGTTCATCGCGGACAACCAGGAGGAGAGAGCAGACAACGTCCTGGCGGGAACCATAGCGCAGCAGGTGGGCGCTTGGGAGCAGTGGGTGCGGGGTTCCCGGCCGCTGGCATTGCCCCTCGTGACGGGCTGGATCCGGACCTCCTGGGCTGTTCTGTGCGCAGGATAGCTCTGCAAAGCTTGGGTTTATTACTGTGTCCCGGGTTCGGTTCCCGGTAACGTCTCCTGGTAGGCCTGGGAGAGAAACGCTGCCAGTCCGTGTTTCCCAAACTTGGGTTAGCTGGCCCAAGGGGGGTTTGACTTGGCCTAAAGCAACATTTCACTGTTCCGATATTAAACCAGTCGTTTATTCAGAAGCTTGAAGACTTCGCATTGTCTTACTTTCGAAGGGAAGAACCGCAGCTCAGCTGTTCAACATCCCAGAATGCTCCTGGGAAGGACTCCCTTGTCAGAAAAACTGGATAGTTGCTGTCGGTCAGTGTAGACAATACTGGCCTGTGTGGACCAATGGTCTGTAGCAGGCATTTCTTCCTATATTCCTACTTAAAATGGCCCCTTTTATTCAAATCCACGAAAACTGTGATCATAGGTTGTTGTTGTTTTTTTAAAAAGGAATGGTCCCCTAGGGCAGTGTTTTTCAACCTTTTTTGGGCAAAGGCACACTTGTTTCATGAAAAAAATCACGAGGCACACCACCATTAGAAAATGTTAAAAATTTAACTCTGTGCCTATATTGACTATATATAAAGTAATTTTTCAATTTTTCCCACGGCACACCAGGCAACATCTCGCGGCACACTAGTGTGCCGCGGAACAGTGGTTGAAAAACACTGCCCTAGGGCAGTAATGGATCACCTGCTTTGCATGTGATCTCTGCAGGTTCAGAAGTACCACTGGATCCCTCCCCTTGCCTGAAATCCTGGCAGGTTGCCGCTGCCCGTCAGTGTGGACAGTACTAAGCTACATGGACTTAGCTGGATCCTCAAGGCATCCCAGGGGCTCTCGTTCATCGTTTCGGGTTGGGTAACGACATTGTAACATACCTGTTCGATCTCTGCTCCCCTCCACTTAGATGGCCCAGATCCGACAAGACATCCGGGACTTCAAGAATTCCAGCGGGGTGGACAAAGTGATTGTGCTCTGGACGGCAAACACAGAGTGCTTTTGCGACGCCCAGCCCGGTGTGAACGACACAGCCGACAACATACTCCAAGCCATCGAGGCAAGTTGCCCAAATACCTCCTTCTTTTATCTGCAATGCCTCTTTCCTCGACCCTTCTATTTTTATTTTTATTTTTGCTTTATCATTTTTATTGGTTTTACAAACATACAGTATATTATACATATTATTCATATCCAATCTAATACTTTTGGCTTTTATAGCCATGACTTCCCTCAATCCTTCCTTCTGGTTTCAAATTTTTTCTTTCTCTTGTTTTTATACCTCTTAATTCGATCATTGCTTTACTATTCCTATTTAACATCATTTTTACTTATTTCATTTTACAACAATATTTCTTCTATAACTACAAAGCCTCTTGTAGTCCTATTAACGTATTTAATTGAGTTTTTTCTTTCAGATAATTTGTAAATTTAGTCCAGTCTCTTATGAATTTTTGGTCTCGCTGTTCGCGAAGTCTTCCTGTCATTTTGTCTAACTCTGCGTACTCTGTTAATTTCATTATCCATTCCTCTTTTGTCGGTAGTAGGTCTTGCTTCCATTTTTGTGCCACTAGGATTCTGGCTGCCGTCACTGCATACTGAAATTTTTTTAGATCTTCTTTTTTAATTTCTGTACCTGTAATGCCTAATAAAAACGCCTCTGGTTTTTTGGCAAAATTATACTTTAACATTTTTCTCAATTCGTTATATATCTCATCCCAAAACAATTTTACCTTTTTACACTCCCACCACATGTGATGGAAGGAACCAATACTTTCTTTGCATTTCCAACACTTATTGTTACCGTTGTGCATTTTTGCCAATTTAACTGGTGTAATATACCACCTCTATTTTAAATGTTGGTTGGTTGGTTGGTTGGTTTTTAAATGAATTGCAGGGTCGTTTGCTGCGAAGCGAGTTCAAACTTCCCCTGGCTCCCAAACCTCCCCTGACTCCCAAGCAAGCAAAGGGGCCATGGGAAAGGCAAAGGGGTCCCTGGGAAACTGCAGAACTGCAAAGGAGACGGCGGAAATTTTTTGGACGCCGTTTCTCCAGGATGTGTTGGGTGGGGGCATATCTGTGGCCCTCCAGGGCCTTGCAAGACCCAGGCTTCCACGGTTATTGCCATCATCATCTCTGACGGGGGGGCTGACGCGAGTGCGAGTCCTCAGCGCTCTAGATATTGTCATACCCCAAATCCCACCATCCCTGAGCATGGAAGGTGCCGGCTCCTGGGAGTCCCAACAGTATCTGCAGGGCCACAGGCTTTATTGGGATGTAAGGGGACGTGGGTGGCGCTGTGGGTTAAACCACAGAGCCTAGGGCTTGCCGATCAGAAGGTCGGCGGTTCGATTCATCTGCCCCAACCCCCTGCAGTGCAGCAGTCTTTTTTGCCGAACGCAGGGCTCGAACCCACGACCCTGACATAAAGAGTCTCGCTCTCTACCGACTGAGCTATCCTGGAATCCTATGCAGGAAGTAGGGAATGGGGCACCATCGATCAGGGATTACTCCTAGATCTGCGTAGTTGGAAGGGGTTCCTGGGAGGGGGGTCATCTCGCCCAACCCCCTGCAATACAGGAGTTTTTTGCCCAACCTGGGACTCAAACTCACAACCCTGAGATTGAGAGTGAGGGCTCCTGCTGGCTGCTGAGAGTTGGAATCTAGATGCCCCCCCCAGTGAGTTTTTGTGGTTGGGGGGGTGCCCCCCCAAGACATCTTCTGCCTTGCTGCCCATCAAACCACCCCTTTTCTCTTTCTTTTTTGGGGGTCCAGTGCGGCCTGGATGTCTCCCCCTCCACCCTCTTTGCCGTTGCCAGCATCTTAGAGGGCTGCAGCTACATCAATGGCTCCCCCCAGAACACCTTCCTCCCGGGGGTCGTCCAACTGGCGGTGCAACGCCGCGTCTTCATCGCCGGCGATGACTTCAAGTCCGGTCAAACGAAGATCAAGTCGGTCCTTGTGGATTTCCTCATCAGCTCTGGGATTAAGGTGAGCCGCCTAACCAAATGGGTCCTTTGTTGTTGTTCAGCCGTTCAGTCGTGTCCGACTCTTCGTGACCCCATGGACCAGAGCACGCCAGGCACGCCTATCCTTCACTGCCTCCCGCAGTTTGGCCAAACTCATGCCAGTCGCTTCGAGAACACTGTCCAACCATCTCATCCTCTGTCGTCCCCTTCTCCTTGTGCCCTCCATCTTTCCCAACATCAGGGTCTTTTCCAGGGAGTCTTCTCTTCTCATGAGGTGGCCAAAGTACTGGAGCCTCAACTTCAGGATCTGTCCTTCCAGTGAGCACTCAGGGCTGATTTCTTTAAGAATGGATAGGTTTGATCTTCTTGCAGTCCATGGGACTCTCAAGAGTCTCCTCCAGCACCATAATTCAAAAGCATCAATTCTTCGGTGATCAGCCTTCTTTATGGTCCAGCTCTCACTTCCATACATCACTACTGGGAAAACCATAGCTTTAACTATACGGACCTTTGTCGGCAAGGTGATGTCTCTGCTTTTTAAGATGCTGTCTAGGTTTGTCATTGCTTTTCTCCCAAGAAGCAGGCGTCTTCTAATTTCGTGACTGCTGTCACCATCTGCAGTGATCATGGAGCCCAAGAAAGTGAAATCTCTCACTGCCTCCATTTCTTCCCCTTCTATTTGCCAGGAGGTGATGGGACCAGTGGCCATGATCTTAGGTTTTTTTTATGTTGAGCTTCAGACCATTTTTAAAATCACATTATAAATCAGTCCATTACTTTCTTGCATTCCCACCACATAATGATACCTTCCTTTTCCTTACATTTCCAGCATTTGTTATTTGTTTTGTACATTTTAGCTGATTTCCCTGGTGTTATATACCCAAGCCCTTGCAGAGCCAGGCAGAGGCCAGGCCCAGGTAGATAATGTGTGCCCCCCCTTTTTTTTTTACCCTGGGGATCTCCGAAGTAAATAAGTATATAAATAATTTTCACATTTTCATATACAATAGTGCTTTTTTAAAAATACATAGGGAAAATGATTATTTTAAGTATTTACATTTAAATAATGGTGAGCGATTGTGAATATGCTGACCGAGGCCCCCTTTGGAATCGGAGGCCCGAGCCAAGTGGCCCACATGACACCCCCCCCCCTCTGTTTGGGCCTGTATATACCATCTGTACATCATTCTCATTATACTTTCCTTTAAAGCACTGCAGGCAGTGAAATTTATTACCTCTTTCTATAATTTTTCCCCAGTCTCCTAATTGTATATTATGACCCAATATATTTAGCCCAATGTATCAGCCCAGAAGTGAATCCTGATACAGAAATGAGAGCAGTAGGGAGATCTGTCCACAGGAGTCTCTGCTAGCTTGACCCTTGGGGCAGCCAAACCGGCTCAGCTTGTTCCAAACCGGAGTCCATAAACCGCCTCTTGAACCAAGAGAAGGCAGCTGTTTGCTGTGTACATTCCTACTGCTCCGCTTTGCTGTTTACTTGAGGTGTTCCTTGAGGTCTAGCAGCTTTGTGCGATTTTAAAGAATAGTAATAATTTTATCATTTAAATGCCACCCATCGGACTGCCTTAGCCACTCTGGGCAGATGGCAGCATAATATTCAAGGAAAAGGGACCCCTGACCATTAGGTCCAGTCGCGGATGACTCTGGGGTTGCGGCGCTCATCTCGCTTTACTGGCCGAGGGAGCCGGCGTACAGCTTCCGGGTCATGTGGCCAGCATGACTAAGCTGCTTCTGGCGAACCAGAGCAGCGCACGGAAACGCCGTTTACCTTCCCGCCGGAGCAGTACCTATTTATCTACTTGCACTTTTGATGTGCTTTCGAACTGCTAGGTGGGCAGGAGCTGGGACCGAGCAACGGGAGCTCACCCCGTCATGCGGGGATTCGAACCGCCGACCTTCTGATCGGCAATCCTAGGCTCTGTGGTTTAACCCACAGCGCCACCCGCATCCCAGCAAAATATTTAAAACGTGATAAAACATCAAATATTAAAAGCTTCCCTAAACAGAATAAAAAATTAAAAAATTCCTTCCAGTAGCACCTTAGAGACCAACTAAGTTTGTTATTGGTATTTTAATTATAGGCACACCAAGTCCAAATAGGTCTATGAGCACTTAGTGATGGGGGGGGGGGAATCCCATGATTGGCATCTCAGAACATTGCATGCATTCCCTAAACAGGGCTGCCTTCAGATGTCTTCTAAAAGTCAGGTAGCTGTTTATTTCCTAGACATCTGCGTTCCACAGGGCAGGCGCCACCACCGAGAAGGCCCTCTGCCTGCTTCCCTGCAACCTCACTTCTCGCAGGGAGGGAACCGCCAGAAGGCCCTCGGAGCTGGACCTCAGTGTCCGGGCCTGAACGATGGGGGTGGAGACGCTCCTTCAGGTATACAGGGCTGAGGCTGTTTAGGGCTTTCAAGGTCAGCACCAACACTTTGAATTGTGCTCAGAAACGTCCTGGGAGCCAGTCAAGATCCTTTAGGACCGGTGGTATATGGTCCCAGTCACAAGTCTGGATTAGCTGCTGTTTCCGAGTCGCCTTCAAAGGGAGCCCCACGTGGAGCGCATGGCAGTAGTCCAAGCAGGAGATAACCAGAGCATGGGCCGCTGTGGCAAGACCAGGGCGCAGGCAGGGAGGGTCTCCGATGGAGCTGGTGGACAGCCGCCCCGGACGCAGAATTGTCCTGCGCCTCCACGGACAGCTGTGAGTCCAAAATGACCCACAGGCTGCGCGCCTGGTCCTTCAGGGGCACGGCTACCCCGTTTGGGACCTGGGAGTCCCCCATGCCAAGCCTCGTTAAGAGCGGTGGACTCGTCCAGAGGAGGGCAACCGAAATGGTCAAAGGCCTGGAAACGATGCCTTATGAGGAACGGCTTAGGGAGCTGGGTATGTTTAGCCTGGAGAAGAGAAGGTTAAGGGGTGATATGATAGCCATGTTCAAATATATCAAAGGATGTCATATAGAGGAGGGAGAAAGGTTGTTTTCTGCTGCTCCAGAGAAGCGGACACGGGCAATGGATTCAAACTACAAGAAAGAAGATTCCACCTAAACATTAGGAAGAACTTCCTGACAGTAAGAGCTGTTGGACAGTGGAATTTGCTGCCAAGGAGTGTGGTGGAGTCTCCTTCTTTGGAGGTCTTGAAGCGGAGGCTTGACAGCCATCTGTCAGGAATGCTTTGGTGGTGTTTCCTGCTTGGCAGGGGGTTGGACTGGATGGCCCTTGGGGTCTCTTCCAACTCTATAGGATTCTATGAACCGGGTTCGTGTCTCCACTCCTCCACATGCAGCTGCTGGGTGACCTTGGGCTAGTCACACTTCTCTGAAGTCTCTCAGCCCCACTCACCTCACAGAGTGTTTGTTGTGGGGGAGGAAGGGAAAGGAGATTGTTAGCCGCTTTGAGACTCCTTAGGGTAGTGATAAAGCGGGATATCAAATCCAAACTCCTCTTCTTCTTCTTCTTCTTCTTCTTCTTCTTCTTCTTCTTCTTCTTCTTCCTCCTGCCCCCCTCTCTCTCCCGCCGGTTCCAGCCCGTCTCCATCGTCAGCTACAACCACCTTGGCAACAACGACGGGAAGAATCTCTCCGCCCCTGCCCAGTTTCGCTCCAAGGAGATCTCAAAGAGCAACGTCGTGGACGACATGGTACAGTCGAATCCCATCCTCTATGGGCCCGGGGAGCGCCCAGACCATTGTGTGAGTAGGGGCGGAGGGCGGGCGACGTTTGCCGTGTGCCTTCCTGCACCAGGCTTGCCTGGCTGCTGCCAGGAAAAGGATTGTTTTCCCGGTTTCCTCACCAGCGCCATTCCCCTCCTCTCCCCGGACAGGTGGTGATCAAATATGTCCCCTACGTCGGAGACAGCAAGCGGGCTATGGACGAATACACCTCCGAGATTGCCATGGGTGGATCGAGCACCATAGTCATCCACAACGTCTGCGAGGTGCGTGAGGAATCGCGCCGGGAGCGGATGAGGAAGTGGGGGAGGGTTGTTCCTCACCTGCCCCAAAGTCCCCCGTTTGGAGAAGGAGAGCTAGGAAATGAGCGGCTAAGGTTCGCAGGCTTCGAAGGACTCGCTCGCCAATTTTCTTGGCCGCTGCACGAATTTATTACAGCCAGGAAGCGGAAAGGGCAAGCAGAATATCACATGGAGGAACAGTGTATATATAGAGGTGTGGGGTATAGCTATTAACGATAAATTAACACGTGCCGTTAAGGTAAGGCGGGGAGTACGCAGGAGAAATGATTTTTGAGGAGACGGGGAAGGGGTTTGTAGAATTCGTACTGTTAAAACGGAAAGGGGTCTGACCATCGCAAGAGGTGTTGAAATTTTGGGAGGTTGGATACTTACAATAGAATGGTCTCTGTGGTGCGGTATGCATTTTTATTCTTATTTATTTATGATTGTTTGTCAAAATAATAAAATATTTTTTGGGGGGGGAGGGAGAGAAAAAATGAGCGGCTGTTTCCGAGCTGGGGATACAGGTGCGAATCATCGGTTTGAAACAACAAGGCAAACCCTGCTGCTCCTGTCTCTGTAGGATTCCTTACTGGCCAGCCCTATCATTTTGGATTTGGTGATCCTAGCTGAGCTCTGTGAACGGATCCGAGTGACCGTCGAGGGCGACTCGGAGCCTGAGCCACTCCACAGCGTCTTGTCCCTCCTGAGTTTCCTCTGCAAGGCTCCCCTCGTCCCCGAAGGAGCGCCGGTGGTCAACGCTTTCTTCCGCCAACGGGCCGCCATCGAGAACCTGTTCAGGTAACCGCAGGCGCCCCCTTTTGGAAACTGTGTCGTAGCCGGCCTTGGTCCCCCTCCCGAGGAGACCCACTGAAATGAGCAGGTGTAACTAACTTGGAGGGACGCGGGTGGTGCTGTGGTCTAAACCACTGAGCCTAGGGCTTGCCGATCAGAAGGTCGGCAGTTCGAATCCCTGCCACGGGGTGAGCTCCCGTTGCTCGGTCCCAGCTCCTGCCACCTAGCAGTTCGAAAGCATGTCAAAGTGCAAGTAGATAAATAGGTACCGCTCCGGCGGGAAGGTAAACGGCGTTTCCGTGCGCTGCTCTGGTTCTCCAGAAGCGGCTTTAGTCATGCTGGCCACATGACCCGGAAGCTGTCTGCGGACAAACGCCGGCTCCCTCGGCCTATAGAGCGAGATGAGCGCCGCAACCCCAGAGTCGGACACGACTGGACCTGATGGTCAGGGGTCCCTTTACCTTTAACTAACTTGGATCCGTTCATTTTCAGGGGGTTTGCTCTGAGCGGGGCACGGTTTGGTCTAACATATCGGGACGTGGCTTTAAGTAACCATAGCAAGCTAGCTTATCTTCCTATATAAATATAAATGGAAGCCTGTCGTTGTGCTGCAGTTTGCGTCGCTGCCAATGGAAGTGTGTGCATTTGTGCACATAAACACACACACACACACACACACACACACACATACTGGGGACCAGTATATGGACCATGGTCTGTATTTGCCCCTTTTCCCCAAAATTTTGTTGTGTTTGAAAGCACACGGACGCGATTTGCCGTTTTAGAATCCTTTTCTAGCTTTAAACATATTATTACTGACCTCTCCTTTGAGACCTCCATTGTGAAGCCCTTATATATATTATTATATTATTATATATTATATTATTATCATTATAGCTTGAAAAACAAATATACAGGGCCACCCAGGCCTAAGAGTCCACATCACTGAGGCAGCGCTGACAGAATAGCCCATACTGAACTTCTATAGATGGACCAGAGGCCCAGTTTCAGTATCACAAAGGCCTCATAATTCCTTTCCCCTCCTTCCAAACATATATTCCAGGGGGCTTAACCCCCAAACCCTTTGGGGGTGTCTTGAGGCGGATTTAGACTTCAGGTTAATCCAGGCGCAAACCAGCTCCAAATCTGGACCTTTAAAATAAACAAACCTCTCAGATATTATATTTTATGTGCCCACCCATCTGACAGGGTTTCCTCCAAGCCACTCTGGGCGGCTGCCGACAAAATTCTGAAAACACAACAGAACATCAAACGTTTTTTTTAAAAAAATCTTCCCTGGAAAGGGCCGCCCGTTTTGGCAATGCTCTGGTAACCATGGAAACCTCCTCCCTGTATCTTTTAAACCCCCCCCTTTTAAGGGATGAGTTGCACCAGTAACCATGGCAACCCTGGCCCTAGCGAAACCCTCATTGATTGGGGTCTCCATGGTAACCCTGTGTGTTTCTCCCCATGGGGTGGGGTGGGGTCTCTACCATTCTCCATCCTTCCCTCCCTCTTTCGAGACAGACGGATGCCAAACACAGCAAAATAGGGTTTGAGCCTGACACTAGGGAGCTTCTGCTGCCAGTCAGGGTAGGGCAATATTGAACTGTATGGTTTGCTGGTCTGCAGTGTCCAATTTAAACAAATTACAGATAGGTAGCCGTGTTGGTCTGCCATAGTCAAAACAAAATAAAATAAAAAAATTCCTTCCAGTGCTGGTCTGTCCAGTGTCCAATTTAAACACAATTTACAGCCGTAGGTAGCCGGTGTTGGTCTGCCAGTAGTCAAAACAAAATAAAATAAAAATTCCTTCCAGTAGCACCTTAGAGACCAACTAAGTTTGTTCTTGGTATGAGCTTCGTGTGCATGCACACTTCTTCAGATACACTTCAGATAAACTTGTGTAATTATCTCCTTGACATCTGATGGGAGGGCGTTCCACAGGGAGGGCGCCACCACCGAGAAGGCCCTCTGCCTTGTTCCCTGCAATGTCACTCCTCGCAGGGAGGGAACCGCCAGAAGACCCTCGGCGCTGGACCTCAGTGTCCGGGCTGGACGATGGGGGGTGGAGACGCTCCTTCAGGTATACATTTATTACAGGAGGGCAAAAATACTGGGAATGTGGGTTTGGGAGAGCAAATCTTGGTTTGAAGGAGCGTCTCCACCCTCATCGTGCAGCCCGGACACTGAGGTCCTCTTGGTTTTGGAACGCCTTGGTTTTGGAACGCTTTGGTTTTGGAACGGACTTCCGGAACGGATTAAGTTTGAGAACCCAAGGTACTACTGTAAATGAGTTCAGGATTAGGGGGATACACCTTTCATTTATCTCTCCTTGCACAGAAGATGCTCTCTGAGTGCATAACTCAGGTTTTTCTCGCCCCGCAGAGCCTGCGTGGGCCTCCCCCCACAGAACCACATGCAGTTGGAGCACAAGACCCAGAGGAAGTGGTCCTGCGCCAAGCAGCCGCCCCTGACGCTTGCACCCCCAGCAGCTTGGCCGGCCGCCCCCAAGAAGGCCGCCCCCCACCTGAACGGATTTGTGCGGTCGGCAGAGAGCAACGGGCACCATCCTCCCGGAGACCACCTCCTCGGTTTGCAAAACTAGGCTTGCGCAACGAATCATGGCGTGGTTTGTTTTCTTTTTTGGGGGGGTGGGGGGTGGGAACGATATTTCTCTTTCCAACGAAACTTAATTCAGAAGCTGCGGGCGTTTCAAGATGTATTGTTTTTTAGTTCGAAACAATAAACACATAGCTAAGAGTTGTTCCGGTAATTTTGCATTTTTTCCCCTTCTCCTTAAGAAATATTTTGATGGGGACGCGCACGCAGCTTTTACACTTTTCTATGCCGACATCACGTATTTTCATTTTAAGGTTTTTAAATTAGAATTGCCGTTTTTCATTTAATTGACCCATATACATTCAGAACGCTTAATCTTGCATAAAGTTTATCCTTTTTCTTTCTGAACGTTAGCTCCATCTTTTGTTTACTTTTATTTCACAAAATTTATGCGCTGCTTGTTTGTAAAGAAAACCTCAAAGCGGTTTACATATTTTAATTCCCACTTCCAAGGTATTGTTGGAAAACCAGGACCGACCTTGTCCTCTTCTTCCTGATAAGATAACCGAGTCCAGTAGTTGCAAAATCTTCTATAAACTTTAACAGGGAATTTTAAGTTCACCTCCCACCCCCCTTTTTTTAAAGCTATGTGCGGAATTTTTTCTGTTAAGGGTTTGCTGGAGACTTGCAACACCCTCTTCAACCCCCCCAACCCCACCCTTGCCAAATTGGCTGTTTGAAATGAATGGAGAGTAGAAATTGCACAGCTCATGGGTCAGAGCCCCTGCTTGAAATGCAGAAAGTTGCAGGGTTCGTCCCCGCGTGAGGTCGCAAGACAGCGTGGATGACATGGAGCACATGAGCTCTTTATTTGCATTCATGAGGACTGGAGCCTTAGCTTATTTTTAAAGCGGAGGGCAATACTTCAGTGGCAGAGGCTGAAATTCTTTGGCTCAGGAGTTAGAGCAGCTGCTTGGTCTGCAGAAGGTCCCTGGTTCAATCCCCAATGGCACCTTCGGCTAGGGGAGCGGCTCCTGTCTGAGAGCCCAAGAGAGGGGCTGCTGCCGGTCAGAGCAGGTGGACTGGGTGCAAGGCAGCTCCCCGAGTTCAACCCTGCATTTTGCACGGGGTCATGAGGACTAGCACCTTGGTTGTGTCTTTACGGTAGGGGTCATAGCTGACCGGTGCATCACATGCCCTGCCTGTGCAAGGTCGTGGAATGGCAGAGTTGGCGCCCCGAATACCGTCCAGTCCAACCGCCTGCAAATGCATGAATACGCAGCTGCCCTCGCAAACAAGACCGAACTACACGGACTCGGTATATGCGAAAGGTAGCTTCCTGTAGTCTCTCTTCCCCATGTAGCAAGCATTGCCGAGGCCACAGCCGTCTGGGTCTCGGATCGCAGGCGGAGAATCTGTCAGGGGAAGCTTTCCCCCTGGCGTGCTTGTGGCAGGTGACGAAAAGAAGCTGCACCTGTTGAACTAGCGGGCTGCTACAAAGCTAAACGTGAAAGGGGTGAGTAGAATCATGGAATCCTAGAGTTGGAAGAGACCCCAAGGGCCATCCAGTCCAACCCCCTGCCAAGCAGGAAACACCATCAAAGCATTCCTGACAGATGGCTGTCAAGCCTCTGCTTAAAGACCTCCAAAGAAGGAGACTCCACCACACTCCTTGGCAGCAAATTCCACTGTCCAACAGCTCTCACTGTCAGGAAGTTCTTCCTAATGTTTAGGTGGAATCTTCTTTCTTGTAGTTTGAATCCATTGTCCCGTGTCCGCTTCTCTGGAGCAGCAGAAAACAACCTTTCACCCTCCTCTATATGACATCCTTTGATATATTTGAACATGGCTATCATATCACCTTTTAATGAGGGTGAAAGAGGAAAGCGCAAAATATGGTCTGAAGCTCAACATCAAAAAAAACTAAGATCATGGCCACTGGTCCCATCACCTCCTGGCAAATAGAAGGGGAAGAAATGGAGGCAGTGAGAGATTTTACTTTCTTGGGTTCCATGATCACTGCAGATGGTGACAGCAGTCACGAAATTAAAAGACGCCTGCTTCTTGGGAGGAAAGCAATGACAAACCTAGACAGCATCTTAAAAAGCAGAGACATCACCTTGCCGACAAAGGTCCGTATAGTTAAAGCTATGGTTTTCCCAGTAGTGATGTATGGAAGTGAGAGCTGGACCATAAAGAAGACTGATCGCCGAAGAATTGATGCTTTTGAATTATGGTGCTGGAGGAGACTCTTGAGAGTCCCATGGACTGCAAGAAGATCAAACCTATCCATTCTCAAAGAAATCAGCCCTGAGTGCTCACTAGAAGGACAGATCCTGAAGTTGAGGCTCCAGTACTTTGGCCACCTCATGAGAAGAGAAGACTCCCTGGAAAAGACCCTGATGTTGGGAAAGATGGAGGGCACAAGGAGAAGGGGACGACAGAGGACGAGATGGTTGGACAGTGTTCTCGAAGCTACTAACATGAGTTTGGCCAAACTGCGAGAGGCAGTGAAGGATAGGCGTGCCTGGCGTGCTCTGGTCCATGGGGTCACGAAGAGTCGGACACGACTGAACAACAACAATCATATCACCCCTTAACCTTCTCTTCTCCAGGCTAAACATACCCAGCTCCCTAAGCCGTTCCTCATAAGGCATCGTTTCCAGGCCTTTGGACCATTTTGGTTGCCCTCCTCTGGACACGTTCCAGCTTGTCAGTATCCTTCTTGAACTGTGGTGCCCAGAACTGGACACAGTATTCCAGGTGAGGTCTGACCAGAGCGGAATACAGTGGTACTATTACTTCCCTTGATCTAGACGCTATACTCCTATTGATGCAGCCCAGAATTGCATTGGCTTTTTTAGCCCTCTGGGACCAGGATTGCGGGGGCTGTCTGCATGCGAGGACCCAGGGATATTGGGTGGGGGGAATCTTGAGGTGTGCTGTTTGGGGGGACGGGAATCCACAGTCGGACCCCCCAAAATGTACCTAAATGAAACATCAATCTTGTGTCGCAATTGGGGTGGACTAGATGACCCCTGGTGTTCCCTTCCCAACTCGTACCATTTTGGATTCTGAGCTACTAGGAGTTTCTGTTCTAACCAGGGCTGGGGGGTGGGGAGGAGAGAGTGTCTTAGCATCATAGAATCGCGGAGCTTGAAGGAAGGCCCAACTAGAAAAAGACCGCGCTGTAGACTCTTGCTTGCGAAAAGAACACACACAATCCCCCACCCCATTCTGTGTTTTTCTTTAAAAAAAAAATCCAAGTTAACATTTATTGATGCAAGGTTTTCTATTTTCCCTCCCCCCTCCTTGTCGGCGACTTTTTAAAAATAAAAATAAAAAATTGCAGCGGATTTCCAAAAAAACGAGTTTTCTATTTACAACGACGAAAGAAAGCACTCAGCCTAGCTCTCTGGTTTTGGGTGGCGAGGCAAGGAATTTTTACCCTATCCCAAAGATCTTCCCCTTTTGCAATAATAATAATAATAATTAATAATAAGGTAACGTCAACCGGCCCGGACGAATCTCGCTCTCTTGTTCCCCCACCCCGTTCTGCATTCAACTCTTTTTACAAATTGCATGAGGTCCGTAGCAAAACCGGAATGTCTTTAAAAATATATATAAAGTTTAAACTGTAATCTAGCAGGTTTCTCCTCTTTGCATATAGAACCGTCAAGCTGGAAGGGACCATGGAATCTCCTTTTATCAAAAGTCTAGGAGCAATTTAGTGGCAGGGGACGTGCATTAAAAAATAACAATAATGCCACTGAGAATTTATATTAGGGAAGGGAATGATTTTTCCAGCCTCGGAGGAACTTCATGCCAGTGCTGGGGCGGAGCCAAAGGCTAAATGTGGGCGGAGCAACAGTTTCTGTGGACGCCCCCCCTTTTCTTAAAGGGCCCGCAACTACCACTCATCTAGACCAGCGTTCTTCAAGCTTTTGGAGGAGGGGCGTCCCCAAATACAGCTGGACCACAACTCCCATCATTCCTGGCCATTGACTGAGCCAACTGGCGCTGATGGGATTTGTAGTCCGATGGAGTTTTAATAAATTGGGATGCAGAGAGGTTAAAAAAAAAACCCTGCAAAAGAGCACCGCCCTGCTGGCCGCTACAGGAAGTTCCAGCCAGCTTTAAAAATAATAATCCAAGATCCTTTTTTTTAGGGGGGGTGAAAAGAGAGGGAAGGGGGAAATGTGGGGACCCCCCCACTACACAAACAAATCATGTCTTACAAAAACAAAACACATTTAAAAGACGCAAGGCCTGCTCTGAACCAGTATTGGCTTGTCTAAATCGGGGTTTGGCGTGGGTTTCTTGACCAGAGGCTACTCTTCCCCCCACCCCGCCGGGAGCTGGAGTCAAAAAGTGGGCAGGGCCACGGATGCAAATTTCGCCTCTGTACAGCAGGCCAGTTTCTATATGCACAAAACCCTCTTATCTTCTATGGGGGAGGCGGTCCGAGTTCGAGGATGCCATTACCAGCCAGGAGAAAACACTCGAAGGAAGGTGCAAAAAAGCAGGGTTCCCTCGAGCCCACCCCCCCGCAAGTGCTGCCCCTCTTCCGCCCCGTTTACCAAACCATGCCTCCAATACAGAATCCCAGCCCCTACGCCGCCCCTCTCCCCGAAACTGCAGCATTGTTGGGGGGGGGGTGTTTGCCCAGCACCTCCAAAGTACCCCAGCTGCTGTTGCTCCTGGTGTCTTCGAGGGCCTGGGAAAGTCCGAAAGAGTCGGGAGGTGGGGGGGCACAAGGCCGTCCAGCCTGCCCCATCGCAAGCCCCCCCTTGGAGATTCGCGAGCGTCTTTGGGAGATCGTGGTGACCAAAGTCGATCTATAAATGTGTTTGGATCAGCAGTTCAAATTGGGGTAGGCGGCCGGAATGGGGGGGGCAGTTTATTAAATTAATTTTTTTCCATAGGAAACCCCCCCCGCCTTGTCTCCACGGTGGTCAGTCCAGGTCGTATCCAAGGGGGCGGGTGCTAGGGAGACAGACGTCACTGGAGCGTTTGGGGTCCATGGCGAGAGACATGGGGGGGGCAGCGGCCCCCCGGGGTCACAACTCGGACAGCTGCCCCTGTTTCCAGTACGAGATGGTATTCTCGGCGTTGGGGGTAGCTGGACCGGTCCTGCCTGGCCACGGGGCGCCCCGTCCCCCACGCGGACCACGGGCACCCCGGGACCCTCTCCCCCGCCGCGGGCGTCGCTCCACGCAGGACCTCACGCTCTCGGTCTGGAACGGGTTGAGGAAGCCGCCGCCCATCTCGCCGTCGTTCCGCGGGGTGCCGGGGGGGTTGCTCAAAGGCGCCAGGCTGCTGGGAGAAGCCTTGGGAACCGGGAATGTGAAAAGGGATGGAGAGACAGTTAATTCCGTTCATCGTGAAATTGTAGCGTTGGAAGGGGCCACAGGCGCCCGGAAACGCAGGAATCTCCCGCCCGATGCGGGGCTCGAACCCACGAACCCTGAGATCAAGGGTCTCGCGTTCGACTGACAGAGCTACCTCGCCCAGCAGAATCCAGCTCCCAGGGGAAACCTCAAACCATTTGTTCTTTTGAAAACTCAAGTTTCTAGCCCTTATGATGCTGGCATCGACCTGCCTGGAGAGACAATGGAGTGCGCCTCCGGGGGGTGAAGTCAGCAGCACCGAAGCGATCTCCCCCCCCCCCGGGGGCCAAGCCTAGCAGTGTGTCTGGCAGTCTTGGGCTCCCCGGAAGACAAGACCCCCCCCCCTCGGCCTCAAAGATGGGGGTCCGAAGGAAAGCAGACCAAGACGTTTGGCACAGGCTGGGCTGCAGGAGTTGCCGGAAGGAGGCGTATAAAGCGCCTTCCAACCGTCAAAGGGCAAGTAGATAAATAGGTACCACTCCGGCGGGAAGGTCAACGGCGTTTCCGTGCGCTGCTCTGGTTCGCCAGAAGCGGCTTAGTCATGCTGGCCACATGACCCGGAAGCTGTACGCCGGCTCCCTCGGCCAGTAAAGTGAGATGAGCGCCGCAACCCCAGAGTCGTCCGCGACTGGACCTAACGGTCAGGGGTCCCTTTAGCTTTACCTCTAACCGCTTGGCCCTCCTGCCCTCCCTTCCCCACAGGGCATCACCGTGCAAAGTCTCACCTTCGACATGGGTTCCATTTCACCAGGACCTGTGGAGGAAACAGAGGCGGTTGGAATGAAACACTTGACCTCGTTCCAGACCCTGTTGGAAGGGGCTTGGGGGTAAACAACAACATCAACAACAACTAATTATTTGTTTATATCCCCGACCACCTGGCTGGGATCCCCAGCCGCTCCGGGCGCTTCCCAACAGAATATTAAAAACATGATAAAAGATCAAACATTAGAAACTTCCCTAAACAGGGCTGCCTTCAGGTGTCTTCTAAAAGTCAGACAGTTGTTTATTTCCTTGACATCTGACGGGAGGGCGCCACCACCGAGAAGGCCCTGTGCCTGGTTCCCCGCAACCTCGCTTCTCGCAGGGAGGGAACCGCCAGAAGGCTCTTGGCTCCCTCGGCCAATAAAGCGAGATGAGCGCCGCAACCCCAGAGTCGTCCGCGATTGGACTTAACGGTCAAGGGTCCCTTTACCTTTAACAGCTATAATAGGAGGCTCTAATGAGGACTGCTTGTTTTATTGGGTGGGTTTTTTTTCCCTTTTTTCGTAAGCCTTTCTTGAATTATTAAAACAAACACTACAGCATGAAGAATCCGCGAGCAGGACTGGCAGTTCTGAAACCCACCTAAGGATCCGTTCATGTGTTGTGGCTCCATGGCATTCATTCCGGGCATTGCACCTTCGGGGCTCAGCCCCATGGAGAACTAAAAATGGGGGGCGGGGAGGGGGACAGGGTTTGTGTGGTGGGAGAAGTTGGGTGGGGGGTGGTGGAGAAAGAGTTAGTTGCAAAGGAGGGGAAGCTTGCATCTCCCCCTTAAACATTTCTTTTTAAAATTTTAGCTGCGATCCAGTCCGGGGTTGGGCCGGATGACCTCTGGGGTTCCCTTTCCGACCCCGCCGTGTGTCCACGGCTCTCTGCAAATTGGTCCAATCGAGAATACTCAAAGGCAATTGTTGGAATGCATCGGGAGAATACAGCGTTGAGAACCAGCAATTAAAAGCCGGTTTTCATCAGTGCAACGCATGAACCACAACTAACAGTTTATATATATGTGTGTGTGTCATTTTTTAAATTAAGTTTTCTGTTTTACAATTTAGAATACTCATTTAAACATCCTTAAAACATCAAAGACTTCCCTTCTTTTTTGCATATCATAAATCCCTGCATATCTTACAAAAACTAAACCTTTCGGTATTCCATTAGTACATCCATCAAGACTTATTTACACGGCAGAATTTATCCTGACGCTGCCCACGTTTTCAAATGTACACAATTCCCCACCACCACCATGTATTCAATAAACGTCTTCCAATCTTCTCTAAACCTACTTTCTTCTTGTTCTCTTATTCTATTCTATAAGTTAGATCCACAAGCTGCGCATATTCCATCAGTTTAATTTGCCGTTCTTCTTTAGTTGGGACCTCGCACGTTTTCAATTTTGGGGCTAACGAAACACGGGCCGCAGTTGTTGCACACAGAAATAACCTTTTTTTCACATCTGGGAATTTCTGTCTGAATTACCCGCAAGAAGAAAGAGGAGGAGAGGGAGAAGAAGAAGAAGAAGAAGAAGAAGAAGAAGAAGAAGAAGAAGAAGAAGAAGAGAAGAAGAGGAGGAGAGAGAGAAGAAGAAAGAAGAAGAAGAAGAAGAAGAAGAAGAGAAGAAGAAGAGAAGAAAGAGAGAAGAAGAAGAAGAAGAAGAAGAAGAAGAAGAAGAAAAGAAGAAGAGGAGGAGGAGGAGGAGGAGAGAAGAAGAAGAAGAAGAAGAAGAAGAGAAAGAAGAGAAGAGAGAAGAAGAAGAAGAAGAAGAAGAAGAAGAAGAAGAAGAGAAGAAGAAGAAGAAGAAGAAGAGAAGAAGAAGAAGAAGAAGGAGAAGAGAGAGAAGAAGAAGAAGAAGAAGAAGAAGAAGAAGAAGAAGAAGAAGAAGAAGAAAAGAAGGAGGAGAAGAGGAAGAAGAAGAGCAAAGAGAAAGCTAGCCTGGCCAGTCTTGGGAGGGAATCGCGCAACCTGAGAGCAGCTGCAGAAAAGGCCCTGCCTCGTGTCACCACCGACTTGCCCAGCCAAGAGATCTCAGCACCCAGGCAGGTTCATATGGGGACAGCCTGGGCCCAAGCCATACTTACGCTGAGCCGACTTCCGGGGGGTCCAATGGGGTTCATCAGGTACATGCTTTCGCTGGAGTTGGTGGAGTCTGGGGAGAGAAGGGAGGAAGATGAGACGACCCCGTTGGGCTTGGGCGGAAGTCTCTTAAACTCGACCACAAGTCTCCAAGGGTAAAGGTAAAGGTAAAAGGACCCCTGACCATTAGGTCCAGTGGCGTCCGACTCTGGGGTTGCGGTGCTCATCTCGCTTTACTGGCCGAGGGAGCCGGCGTCCAGCTTTTGGGTCATGTGGCCAGCATGACTAAGCCGCTTCTGGCGAACCAGAGCAGCGCACGGAAACGCCGTTTACCTTCCCGCCGGAGCGGTGCCTATTTACTTGCACTTTGACATGCTTTCGATGGGAATCTGGATGGTCGGCTCCAACAAAATATTAAAAAAAACAATACTTGCAGAACTGGACAAAATGACGGGAAGAATCCGTGAACAGTGGGACCAGAAATTCATCAAAGAATGGATTAAATTTACGAATTATTTGAGGGACAATGATTCACAGTGGAATACGTTTATAGGACTTCAAGAAGCTTTGTGGATAAATGTGGAAATATTATTGCAATTATGATTTTTATAGTGATTAACGTGTATATGAATTTTAAGCAACGATAGATTTAAGAGGTATATAATTAAGATAGAACTTTGAAAGCCATTTGAAAGGACTGAGGGAAGTCACGGCTGTAATTGCCAAAGCAGATGAATGTATGTGAATTTATATTTTTGCTTTCTGTAGTAGTTATAGATTAAAATAATAAAAATTATTTTTTTTATAATATCAACTTTATTTAAATTTAGATTTAACAGTTTCACAACGAATTTAAAAACCTCTCACATATACAAATACAAAAGAAGAGCAACAACCACAAAAGGTAAAAAAACAAAACAAAACAAACAAACAAAAAACCAAAAATAAAAACAACAAAAATAAGAACCACACAAAGTAGAAAAGGGGGAAGGAAAAAAGAAAAAAGAAAGAAAAAAGTAAGACTAAGTGTATAGTCACGTAGGTAATTTCTTCCAATGCAAGAGAGGTACAAAAATTATTTTTTTTAAAAAAACACAATACTAAAAAAAAAAAATGACAAGAAGTAAATAAACCGACAACCGAGCGCTTTCCTTCTGGGTTGTGTAAAAAGCACTCACCTCCGGGGCTGGGCAGGAGTGGGGTGCCGGGGGGGCCTCCACCTCCAGGGGGGCCCTGTGGGGAAGCAGACAGAGACAGGACGGTGGCGTTCGGCTGGGTCTAAAAGATAAAGAAAAACCCAGAAGTGTGTTCATGAGATCCCTCCAACGGTCGGCCTCCCCACAGAGACCCGCCCTGCACCGAAATGCGAAGACCCCTTGCACAGGGTGGGGGCTCGGCGCCCCCAGATTCTCACGCCACCCCATGGGAAACTCACCCCGTAGCTGCCTGGAGACGAGGAGGAATACGGGATCTGGAAGAAACCAGATGAGAGACTGATGTAAGAGGAGTTCAGGCATGGAATCCGTCGCTTATCCTACCCTCTGGTGCAACAGAAAATAAGATTGCTCCATCTCCCGTGGGACAGCCCTTTAGATATTTGAAGGTGGCTCTCCTATCTCCTCTCAGTCTCCTCTTCCTCAGGCCCAACATACCCAACTCCTTCAACCGCTCCTCATAACGGCTTGGTTTCCAGACCCTTGACCATCTTGGTTGCCCTCCTCTGCACACCTTCCAGTTTGTCAATATCTTTCTTAAATTGTGGTGCCCAGAACTGAACGCTGTATTCCAAGTGTGGTCTGACCAAGGCAGAATAGAGTGGGATGATAACTTCCCTTGTTCTAGACCATGGGTAGGGAAACTAAGGCCAGGGGTCTGGATGCGACTCAATCGCCTTCTCAATCCGGCCCACAGACACTCCGGGAATCGGCTTGTTTTTACATGAGTAGAATGTGTCCTTTTATTTAAAATGCATCTCTGGGTTATTTGTGGGACAGAAGAAATCAAAGTGGTCCAAGGCCTGGAAACGATGCCTTAGGAGGAACGGCTTAGGGAGCTGGGTATGTTTAGCCTGGAGAAGAGAAGGTTAAGGGGTGATATGATAGCCATGTTCAAATATATAAAAGGATGTCATATAGAGGAGGGAGAAAGGTTGTTTTCTGCTGCTCCAGAGAAGCGGACACGGGGCAATGGATTCAAACTACAAGAAAGAAGATTCCACCTAAACATTAGGAAGAACTTCCTGACAGTGAGAGCTGTTGGCAGTGGAATTTGCTGCCAAGGAGTGTGGTGGAGTCTCCTTCTTTGGAGGTCTTGAAGCGGAGGCTTGACAGCCATCTGTCAGGAATGCTTTGATGGTGTTTCCTGCTTGGCAGGGGGTTGGACTGGATGGCCCTTGGGGTCTCTTCCAACTCTAGGATTCTATGATCGTTCATTCCCCCCCAATAAAGTCCGCCCCCGCCCCAAGGTCTGAGGGACAGTGAACCAGCCCCCTGCTGGAAAAGTTTGCTGCCCCCCCCGATTCTAGACACTAGACTTCTGTGGATGCAGCCTGAAATAGCCTTAGCCTCCTTTGAAGCTGCATCACACTGTAGGCTCATGTTAAGTTTGTGGTCCACCGAGACCCCTTAGATCCTTTTCACATGTACTGCTGTCAAGCCAGGTGTGTCCCCCCCGCCCTATATTTGTGCATCTGGCTAGGGCACAGTTTTCGCGCAAACACCCATACGCATGTAGGAGAGAGCACGCACGAGGACTCAGCGTAACATGCAAACAAGCCTTTCTGTGTAAAGAGAAATCACACTGGTGAGGTCCTAGGAAGTGGGGTTCAATAGAAGGAATGAATCCTGCAGTTCAGAATTTTATGCCAGGGGTGGGTTTTTGTTGTCGTTTTAAAATTACCGAGTTTGCATTCATGTTTGGCCAGGGGCTTCGCACTCCAGGACCTCTGCAAAAAAGAAAAGAGAGAGAATATATATATATTGATAAATTCTATGGATCGTTTTAGTCTATTTTTTTTTTGGAAACGCCTTGGACTTTTGATTTGACTTTTGAGCATTTGACCCTGCGTTTAGGCTGCATTTGCGATGTTCTATTGTCGCCTGTGGGTGAAACCACAGAGCCTAGGGCTTGCCGATCAGAAGGTCGGCGGTTCGAATCCCCGCATGACGGGGTGAGCTCCCGTTGCTCGGTCCCTGCTCCTGCCACCTAGCAGTTTGAAAGCACGTCAAAGTGCAAGTAGATAAATAGGTACCTGCTCCGGCGGGAAGGTAAACGGCGTTTCCGTGCGCTGCTCTGGTTCGCCAGAAGCGGCTTAGTCATGCTGGCCACATGACCCGGAAGCTGTACGCCGGCTCCCTCGGCCAGTAAAGCGAGATGAGCGCCACAACCCCAGAGTCGGACACGACTGGACCTAACGGTCAGGGGTCCCTTTACCCTTTACCTATTGTTGTCTGTGAGCCACTTTGGGGTTCATCTGAACGAAAAGCAGTATGGGAATAGAATGAATCAAATCAAATCAAAGAGGTTGCTTGGAGAGACTGCTGCAATGCCAGCTTGAGCATTTATTTTTGGTTGTGCCTTGGGTCCCGAACGTCTTGGAACTCGGACGTTTCGGCTACCAAACGCCGCAAACCCGGAAGTGTGTGTTCTGGTTTTCGAACTTTCTTTGGAACCCGAATGTCAGCCGGGGCTTCCGATTGGCTGCAGGAGCTTCCTGCGGCCTATCAGAAGCCGTGCTTTTGGTTTGTGGCTGGCAGCTGTCTACCCCCTCCCCAAAAAAGGAAAGCAACCCAGAGGTTCCTCACGTGCTCATTGCCGGCATGCCGGGACCTGCAAAGGATCCAGGAGGGGGTCTCATCATGGCACCGTAACTCTGCGGGTAAGAGAAGAGATGTGCTCCTGTGACAAGGCAAAACGGCTTTCGGGAAACGATATATAATGAATGGAAAAGGATGTTTAAATTGGAAATCCCCACCCCCAATCCCCAAAGCCTTTCTACTAGGAATAATTTGGACAGAGGTTCCGGGATAGCTGAGTTTATTTATGTACGGGAAGACAGCAGCCAGAACTTCATATGCACAGAAGCGGAAAGTTTACCAACGGAGGAGGAATGGCTTTCGAAACTGATGGGACTATGCTGAAACTGGCCGCAAAACTAAGAGGACATAATGACAAAGTGCTTAAGGAAGAAAGGAGACCTATCAAAACATCGCTAGTTTCTGAGGTTGCACACAGCAATCTGAGACTGCGCCTGCATGCGGCCAACCTCTCCTCCGCCCCCTTTCATGCCTCTCCTGGTTCTGGGAGACCAGAAGGGAGGGCAGCTGGTTGCAGCAGGAGGGCGAAACACTTCTGACTCCTCCTCCCAGTCTCCTCCCTCTTACCGCTCATCATTGTCCCACCACCCCACCCGGGGCTCTGAGCCTTCTTCCCCTGGGGGTTCCCTTGGGGGCTCCCCAGTCGGTTTCCTCTCCTGTATCCAACCAGTCCGTGACAACTGCCTAAATCTCCTCCTCTCCTGGGTCTTTCCCCAAGCAATCTTGGAATTTGCTGCCAAGGAGTGTGGTGGAATCTTCTTCTTTGGAGGTCTTTAAGCAGAGGCTTGACAGCCACCTGTCAGGAATGCTTTGATGGTGTTTCCTGCTTGGCAGGGGGTTGGACTGGATGTCCCTTGGGGTCTCTTCCAACTCGATGATTCTATGAGTCAATCTGAGACTGTGCCTGCATGCGGCCAGCCTCTCCTCCGCCCTTGTCATGCCTCTCCTGGTTCTGGGAGACCAGAAGGGAGGGCAGCTGGTTGCAGCAGGAGAGGGAGATACCCGGTACTGTTCATCTCTCTTCTCTTGGTTTCCCTCCTCCCCTGGTTCAGCCTCTGCCTCCGATTCTGGACTTCTCTCTGCCACAGACTCTCCCTGCTCACTAAGCCCTGTTGCCTCTCCAACTTCTGACACCTCTTCCTCCCAGTCTTCTCCCTCTTGCCACTCGTTGTCGTCCCACCACCACCAACCCCCACGCTCTGAGCTTCCTTCCCTTCGGGGGTCCCCCCCAGCTGGTTCCTCCCACCATCCCTCTGCACCCAACCAGTCTGCGACACCTTCGAAGGGACCCAGGAACCTCAATGCGCCTTCTGGGCATTTCGTGACCCCGGGCATCAGTTTGGGGGCGCTCACCTGCGGGGCCATCCCTGTCAGGCCACGTGGGGGGCTCATGCGCTGCATCGGGCCCACGGAGGGGTGCCCTGGCAAGGAGAAGAGAAGAGAAAGGACAAGAACACATTTAAGGCAGCGGCATAGAACCTGCTTGCTAACCTCATGAGATCCATAAGCTTGGGTCTCTCTTTTTTGGTATTTGTTTTCTTCTGCTATTATTACGATTATGCTTATTTTGACAAAGTAATAACCATAGATAAACAAGAATAAAAATGTGCGCCCCAAACCCCCGAAACCATTCCACTGTAACTAGCCAATCGCCCAAAATTTCAACAACTCTTGCGATGGTTTGACCCCTTTCAGTTTTTTAACATTACAAATTCTACAAACAGCTTCCCCATCTCCTCGAAACCATTTCTCCTGCATATTCTCCATCTTACCTTAACGGCACATGTAAATTTATAATTAATAGCTATATCCCACACCTCTTTATACAATTCTTCCATTTTATATTCTGCTTGCCCCCTTCCGCTTCCTAGCTGTAATAATTCGTGCAGCTGTCAAGAAAATTTGTGAGCAAGTCCTCCTTAGCCTGCATACCTTCCACCCCATCGTAAATCGATAAAAATGCTACCTCTGGACTTTCGGTCAGACTTAACTCGGGGATTTCTGTTATCTCCCCTTGCCAGAAAAATTGTACATTTTTACACCCCCACCACATGTGAACATAATTCCCTGTTTCCTGGCATCCCCTCCAACATAACACCGAACGTTCCTTGTTTATTTGATTTAATCTGACTGGTGTTAAATACCATCTCCAAACTAATTTATAATAGTTTTCTTTTATTCTTACAGACAACATTTTCAACGTACAATTCTCCCATATTTCCCTCCAAACTATCTGTCTGCTCTGTTGTCTCCTTTCCCCATACCTCTTTTAAACTGTTCTTCTTGAGCCTCCTATTTAAATGAAAATAATAATTTTAAAAATTGGATCTGTTTTTGAAGTCAGGGCCCTGAATCTTGCTTGGCATGCAGAAGGCAAACTTCTTCTGCAGAACGAAATAAAAAAATTCTTTCCAGTAGCACCTTAGAGACCAACTAAGTTTGTTCTTGGTATGAGCTTTTGTGTGTATCTGAAGAAGTGTGCATGCACATGAAAGCTCATACCAAGAACAAACTTAGTTGGTCTCTAAGGTGCTACTGGAAAGAATTTTTTTATTTTATGTATATAGTTGTACAATAAATCCTATAAATAACAGCATCTGGAGTCAGGACTCTTTACTCGTGAGTAGCCACACCAGAAACCTTACACCACCACCCCCAGGAAGTCGGGGAGGCCAAATGTACTGAGCCTGACTCGGGGACAAAAACCAGCTTCCTCCACAGCCCACCCCCCATTTGCCAGGCAAACCCGCGACCCCCACAACTCACCTTGCACCCATGACGCGGGGTCCATCGCGCTGGACATTGGAGGCTGGGGGCCAGGCACGCACGCCGGTGGCTATGGGGGCACGGGGGGGGGGGAAGCGCGAGAGCAATGAATCTGAGCACGTAAACCTGCCTTCAGCACCCACACATCTTTGGAACTCTCTGCCCCTTGACCCCAGGCCGTTGCTGTTTTCCTTTTGGAGTCTGCTAGAAACATCTTTGTTGTGGCAACACCATGTAGAAGGCTGACGTGGGTCTTAATGAATCTTAATTTTGTTTGGTTTTTTTTTAAAAAAAATGTTTTATATATTTTAATTTTTTTTCACATTTAATTTTGCACAAAGAAATTGTCCATGCTAGTAGAAAGCTAGCACAGCAGGCAAGAGCCTGATCGTATAGCTTTCCTCTTGATGTGCTTTTTAAGAAAAATGTATATTTTTTTAATTAATTTTTTTTTCTGTTTTACATTTACATTCATTTAAACAACCTTAAAATATCAATGACTTCCCTTCTTCTCTTCCCACGGTTCATTTTACATGAATCCCTGCATATTTTGCTTAAAGTAAACCATTTGGTGACCCATTGTTACATCCACAAAAACTTATTTACACTGTTGAATTTATCACCCACATATTCAATAAACGTTTTCCAATATTCTGGGTTTTTTTTATATAATGTTTCAAATACTTGTTTTTAACCGCGTGTTGTTGGTTTTTGTTTTGTTTTTGATCTGAATATTTCATTGCTTTTTTCCTTTCATAAACCTCTTCGAAGTTTCCCCAAACACACACACACACACACACACACACAGAGTATATATATTTTACAAACTAGATTGATTGGATACAGGGGTGGGTTAAGAATCACCTTATCCCCCACGTTGGGATACCTGCACTTACTACAGAAAACTATTTTTATTGATTGATTAGGTTTCAAAAAAAATTACCGTATTTTTTGCTCCATAGGGCGCACCGGGCCATAGGGCACACCTCGTTTTCAGAGGAGGAAACTCAGAACATTTTTTTCCCGGTTTTCCTCCTCTAAAAGCCCTGTGTTTTTTTTAGGATCAGCTAAAAGTTTTGCAGCTTTTTTTTTGCAAAGGGAAAAGCCCTGGTTTTTTGAGGATCAGCTAAAAGTTTTGCAGCTTTTTTTGCAAAGGGAAAAGCCCTGTTTTTTGAGGATCAGCTAAAAGTTTTGCAGCTTTTTTTGCAAAGGGGGAAAAGCAAAGCTCCTTTTGCAAAGGGGGAAAAGCAAAGAGGAAAAGCCCTGCTTTTATGGGGTTCAACTCACATTTCTGAAAAATCTTAAGGAAAGGGAGCCTTTTCTACTGTTTCCAGACAGATAATCTAATCAGCCACTCACATGTCCCTGCAGCACATTCAACAACGGAGGGCGGGGCTGAAAGGGAGCCGGGACTCTTATCTCTCTCCCGATCTCTTGCTGATCAGCTGCTGAGCGGGGTCCTTTCAACACCCCCTTTTCTCTTTGTAAAATAAAAAGCATGATCCTCTTTTGGCCCCTGGGCAATTCAGCTCCAGGGACCACCATTCGCTCCATAAGACGCACAGATATTTCCCCTTACTTTCTAGGAGGAAAAAAGTGCGTCTTATGGAGTGAAAAATACGGTATATATCACCTGGTTGTTAAAACAAGAATGACACCCCCAAAGCGGTTTACACACAAAAAAGGGTGGGGGGAATTCTCAACAGGAAACATTAACAGTGATAAAGTAAAACTTTCAAAAAGTTAAAACGAAAACAGATTAAGCTAGCGTGGGTGAGATCCGAAAATCCAGATGGGCAACAGCACCCAGATGTTCAACATACATGCAGGACAAATGATATACACATAAAGAAAGGAAAAGGAGGGGGAGATGGAAGAAGATATATCAGAAAGGCAAGCAGGGATAATGTGAAAACTTAAAAATGAGGAGCTATCAGGTCTAGGAAATGAAATATTCCATTTGTCCGGAGGTGGGGAGCAACCAGGCAAATTGCTGGGGGGTTGTTTTTGGAAATTGAGGGTGGTGGTATCCCAATGCTAGTCGTACTCAGAGTAGACACATTGAAAGTCAATGGGCACGGCTAACTTAGCTTTCGTTCCAACAGGTCTACATTTACAGGTGAAACTCGAAAAATTTGAATATCGTGGAAAGGTTCGTTTCTTTCAGTAATTCAACTTAAAAGGTGAAACTAATATATGAGATAGACTCATGACATGCAAAGTGAGATATGTCAAGCCTTTATTTGTTATAATTGTGATGATTATGGCGTACAGCTGATGAGAACCCCAAATTAACAATCTCAACTTTGGGGTTTTCATCAGCTGTACGCCATAATCATCACAATTATAACAAGCAAAGGCTTGACATATCTCGCTTTGCATGTCATGAGTCTATCTCATATATTAAACTCCAGTAGCTAATGAAAACAATTGCTTACATAAATGGACTTTTCCATGATATTCTAATTTTTCGAGTTTCACCTGTATATCTCACTTTTTTCCCCTCCAAGGAACTCCCCCCTTTATTGAATTCCAACAACAGTCTTGCGAGGTCGGCTAAGCTGAAAGACAATGACTGGTCTCCAAGTCAGCTTCCTGGCTGAATTGGGGGGGGGCAGAGATTTGAACCCTGGTCTCCCCCCGGGTCCTAGTCCGGCACTCTAACCTCTAAACCGCACTGCCTCTCTGTTGAAGACCTCGGGACTGCCGTGTTAAAAGAAACCCACAGCGCCATCCGCCACTACCCGAAGGAAACGACAGGTGCCACCCCAGAATAGTGGGGCGGTACCCCACGGACTGGGTGCGTGCCCTCTGGTGGGTGGTCTCACCTGGCTTGGCATCCGCAGCGAAGGCCGGAGTCCGGCCGGGAAGCGTGGAGACATGAACGGCTGCGGGAAACACAGAGCGAGTCAAATAGCAAGTTGGCAGTAAATCACACTGGAGTTAGCTCTCCCTTAGCAAGAAACGCCATCTGCACAGACTTGGTTGAGTGCCAGGCCTAATGAGCAGAGCAGCTCTTTCTCCATGGGAATAAAGTTGCTGAAATCGAAGGTCCCCACCTCCCCACAGAGTCCGCTTCTCTCCAGGGTTTTTTTTTTGCCAAGCAATCGGAGACTGCGCCTGCGGGCAGCCAACCACTCCTCCGCCCTTTTCATGCCTCTCCTGGTTCTTGGGAGACAGAGGAGGAGGGGAGTTTGTCACAGCAAGTGCGGGAGGCAGCTGTGACTTTTCGCCAGCCGGGCTCCTCTCTGCCACCTCGCCTCCCCTCATCTCCAGCTTCTATACAGTGGGTACCTTGAGTTTCCGAACAGCTTCGTTCTCGAACAACTTGGAACCCGAACGCTGCAAACCCGGAAGTAAGAGTTCCAGTTTGCGAACGTTTTTCGGAAGCTGAGCGTGCTCCGGTTTGAGTGCAACGCTTCCGATTTGAGAGCTACGCTGGAGTCTGTCTGTTTTCCCTACTTATTTTGAATTTTTGTTTCCGTGGCTTTTGTTTGGAACCCAGTTCAGCTACTTATTGATGGATTGCGTGGCTGCAGAATTGGATAAAAGCTGCGAAGCCAAGAGAACCGTTAACAGAACGACGACACAGTGTTACCTTGGTTTGCGAACTTAATCCGTTCCGGAAGTCCGTTCTTAAACCAAAGCGTTCCTAAACCAAGGCGTTCTTTCCCCCATAGCAGTGCGGGACTCAATTTACAAATGGAACACACTCAACAGGAAGCGGAACATGTTCTGCTTCCAAGGCAAAGTTCACAAACCAAAACACCTACTTCCGGGTTTGCAGCGTTCTTAATCCAAGTTGTTCATAAACTAAGCTGTTCTTAAACCAAGGCAGAGGTAAATTGTTAAATTGCTGTTTTAGGGGTCGTTTTTAAAAGTCTGGAACCGATTAATCCGTTTCGCATGACTTTCTATGGGAAAGCGCGCCTTGGTTTTGGAACGCTTTGGTTTTGGAACGGACGTCCGGAACGGATTAAGTTTGAGAACCGAGGTGCCACTGCGTTGTTGTTCTGTTAATGGTTCTCTTGGCTTCGCAGCTTTTATCCAATTCTGCAGCCACGCAATCCATCAATAAGTAACTGAACTGGGTTCCAAACAAAAGCCACGGAAAATGGAAGAATATTGAAACCCCCTCTATACAGGATAGGGTCCAAAAGCTGACAAAATATGCTGAATCAGATGGTCTATCAGAAAAACAAAAACAAAGAATAAACCAAAACAGGATTTTGTTTCAAAATGGGAGGTTTTCAAAGAATATTTTGTTTGTAGTTTGTATAGTAGTTTGTATTTTGTTAGTAGTTAGTAGTTTAAAAGTAGTTTGTATTTTGTATGTATTTTCTTTTTGTTTGTTTAAATACCAATAAATTCATTTTAAAAAAATGAAATATAATTACAGTGGTTTAAACTCTGTTGCAGCACTCGAGGAACTTCAGTGATGATTGCAAGTTAGATATAAGAGCTAAGATGTTTTAAGAAAATGTTAAATTATGATAAACGTGTTTTTTTGGCAACAAATAATATGAAATAAGGCAGTGTTTTTCAACCTTTTTTGGGCAAAGGCACACTTGTTTCATGAAAAAAATCACGAGGCACACCACCATTAGAAAATGTTAAAAAATTTAACTCTGTGCCTATATTGACTATATATAAAGTAATTTTTCAATTTTTCCCACGGCACACCAGGCAACATCTCGCGGCACACTAGTGTGCCGCGGAACAGTGGTTGAAAAACACTGAAATAAGGAATAGACCAGAAGTCGGGTCTATAGTGTTAAGACCAACTTGTGTTTTGTTGTTTGGTAAGAGAGTTTTGTGTTTCTTGCTATTTTGGTGTGTAGTTTTGTATTTACGTTTTCTTGTTGTCAATAAAAATAAAAATAAACTCTGTCGTCTCACCTGACTTTGCAGCCCCATCATCGCGGCACTGGGGTGGTGTGGCGAGCCCTGGGGGGGCGGCTGGGAGCCTGGATGTCCCTTGTGGGGCACGGAGGGAAACAGAAACAAAGTTATGGGGGAGAGGGCCCTAGGTCACGGCTCAAGCCTCCCGTCCTCACCCCCCACCCCCCCCCCAAAGTAGTAGTAGTAATTTATTACGACCATTGGTCCATATCAAAACAACAATAACAACAATACATCATGTAACATTTGAACCGATACAATTTAAACAGTTTTCCAATTTAAAACAGCCTCTCTATATATATACAAAATTTCCAGTTGGATAAGACAGTTGTATTCAATAAAATTCATTCGTCCATCTAAAACTTAATTTAGAGTCTATCAAATAAAATAAAATTTTACAGTTAAGTTCTGGTTCCCATTCATAGTTATTTGGTTTAGCTATCAAAATCATAAAGCGATCCATTTCCCTTCTTTTGAAATAAAACATTAATCAGAAATCTAGCGACCATAAGGGATCTGCTCGACTCTTCATCGTTCAGTAAGTATATTAATTGGGCTTCCTTACCCCACCCCCCACCCCCAAAAAAATGCCATTTTCCCACAGCTGGTGAGAAAAAAATGGAAGGTGGCCCCCCCACCTGGGGGGGGAAGGTTGGGGTACAGTGATCAGAAAATCCAGGAGGGATCACTCGGGAAGGAACCGAAAATAAAACTGCCGGCATCGTAATACTGTTAAGACAAATTTATGGTGCGGGTGGAATTGGGAGTGCGCTCTGGTCGCCTTAGCTCAAAATGGACATTGTAGGGTTGGGAAACGTTCGGGAAGAGGGTGATCCGAGTGATAAAAGCAGGAGATGGAGGTCCCCTATGAGGGAAGGTTGCAGGGTTTGGGACTTGTTTTAAGTTTGTAAAACAATGCATGGCATGGGGGGGAAATGGAAGTTCCCCCCCCTCCCTCTCTCAGAACGCCAGAGCCGACCATGAAGATTCGGGACAGGGGGGAAGATCGGGCTTCTTCTGGCAGCACAGAGTTAGCCCGCAGAACTCACTGCCACTAGAGGCAGGGGCGGCCGGCAAACCGGACGGCTTCAAAAAGAGAGCCGGGCCAAATCGATGGGAACAGGAGAGAGCGATCGACGGCTATCGTTGCCGGGACGGCTTCGCTCGGCAACGCTTCTGAATCCTACTCGCAGGAAACGGAGTCGAAGGGAGAGGTGGCGGCAGAAGCCGCCAGGAGTGACCACTAGGGGGAGCTGCTGGTTCCCACACACACCAGGGAAGATAGAGCTTCTCCTCCAGATTCCCCTCTCCTGTTACTCCCCCCCCCTCCGCACCCTGGCCGTCTCCCTCCCCACATAATTTACACACGGCCCACACCTTCCCCAAAGGAAATTCCACAAGCAAGGCACCATCTAATTCACAGGTTCTCCCTGTCGGGCCGAGGTCCGGTGGTAGACTGCTCCTGCAGGTGGAGGTTCCATTCCAGGAGAGAAAGAGAAAGAGAGAGAGAGAGAAAGGGGAGCCTTGCTGGCTCAGACCTGAGACCCCCGCAAGCGTTACCTGGAAAAACCCAGGCATCATCGGACTGGGCGCCATTCCATCGCCGGGGGCCACATTTGCCATCACAGGACTGGGGGCGGCCGTGGAGCTCTGTCGAGAAAGAAAGGAAAGCAGGTGGGTCAGAGTGGTAAGTCACAAAATGTGCCACGATCTGTCCTGCGAACCTGTCCTGTCCTGGGTTGGACGAGATGACCTGCCGGGTCCCGTTTAACTCTTGTGATTCTACGATTCCAATAATCCATATTCGGGGGGAAACAACATGGACCCTAAATCCCAGGCCAGAGGGAGCCGGTTCTGGTATCTGAGGGGGTCTCAAGAGATGAGAGTAGCCAACATAGATACATTTGCTGATATTTATTTATTTCGCAAATGTGAACACTGCTTGAGTGTACAAACACACACACACACACACACACACACAACACCCTGAAAACAGTTAACAAAAAATAAAACAATACAATTGTGCCCAAGAAAGATCAACAACAGCAAATTGAGGATTTTTAAAAAAGTTGAAATAACAGTAGACTAAAAACACATTGGGAAGCGGGTGGCGCTGTGGGTTAAACCACTGAGCCTCGGGCTTGCCGATCAGAAGGTCGGCGGTTCGAATCCCCGCAATGACGGGGTGAGCTCCCGTTGCTCGGTCCCTGCTCCTGCCCACCTAGCAGTTCGAAAGCACGTCAAAGTGCAAGTAGATAAATAGGTACCGCTCCGGTGGGAAGGTAAACGGCGTTTCCGTGCGCTGCTCTGGTTCGCCAGAAGCGGCTTAGTCATGCTGGCCACATGACCCGGAAGCTGTACGCCGGCTCCCTCGGCCAGTAAAGCGAGATGAGCGCCGCAACCCCAGAGTCGTCCGCGACTGGACCTAACAGTCGGGGGTCCCTTTACCTTTACAAACACATTAGAACTTGCAGAGAGTTTTCCAAGCCTGTCTGAACAAGAACGTTTTTAGGAGGCACCAAAAAGAGGACCGTGGCAGGGACTGCCTGGTGTCAAGAGGCAGGGAGTTCCAAAGGGCAGAGGTGCCGCAGCCACACGAAACCAATCAAGGCAGACCCCTCGCAACCGGGATCCAGTTCCATTTCCTCCGCCGCAGTCAGAAAAGACTCGGGGCCCCTGTTTCCACCTGCCCCACCCGAACAACACTCCTGTACCCCACTGAAAATATGGGGAACCATTGGAAACTACGGTTGCAAGATTTAATCCCACCCACAACCACTATCCAGGCTCTCCGTTGGGGTGCAGAGTTGGGGAGCGGGCTGAGAAACTTGATCACACACACACCCCGTTTGAAAGACCGCCCTTGAATCCAATGCTCCGCATCTCCCGAGCGGCTGGGCTTCTTTAGGCGGCGCAGAGTTAAAACCATGGAACTCCCTGCCACAGGAGGCAGCCATGGCCATGAACTTCAAACGAGGATTGGGCAGATTCAAGGAAGGGGGGGGGAGGGCTATTGGTGGCTAACTAGCCAGGATGGCTATGCCCCCTATTCCAGAACTGGAGGCAGCGACGCTACTGAATCCCAGTTGATGGGAACCTCCAGGAAAGGAGAGTTGCTCTCGCACTCGGGTCCTGCTCCCTGGTTTCCCACGGGCATCTGGCTGGCCGCTGTGAGAACAGGATGCTGGGCCACTGGCTGGATCGATCCATCAGCTGCATCTTCTTGCATTGTCGGGGGTTGGACTAGATGACCGCCAGGGTCCCTTCCGACTCTATGATTCTACATTCACCCAACATCTTAAGTCTCACTGGCCCCCCAGCAAAGAGAGAGAGAGAGAGAGAAGGGGGGAGGGAGGCAGAGCCGGGGGCTGTGGGTCTCCGTGTGTGTGTGTGTGTGTGTGTGTGTGTGTGTGCTGGAGGAAAGGTGGTCCAGAGAGGATGCGGTTTCCATGGAAACCGGCAGGGAAGGATGCTCAGCGCGAAGGGTAGAGATGCCAGACACCTACAGAAGCAGCCACACAGGCAGGCAGGATCCGGAGCTCGTTCTCGAGAAAAAGAGAGTGTCGACCGAAGAACGCTGAATTCTTTTCTTCCTATCCTCTCTCTCTCTCTCTCTCTCCCCCCCCCCCCCGCGCACGCCTCCCCCAATTACAGGCAATTTTAATTTTCCCTGTCAATGTGTCTTTCCTCATTGTTAGTTTTCTAGGCCGACAAGTTTCCCCCTGGTTTTAAAATGGTCTTTCAGATCCCAACCCACACCCTTTGGTTTTATAATCATCCGATTTGTATATCGCTACGTCATATATTTTTGGGCGGTTTACAGCAGCGAAATATAATAATAATAATAATAATAATAATAATAATAATAATAATAATAATAAAAAAATAAATTAAATTAAAATCCGTAAGAAAATTAAAAAGGGGTGCCAATTAACCTTTGTGGGAGGGTTTCTTCTTAATTGCCTGCACAGGCCTGGGCAAAATAGGTGCTTGAAAAACAGAAAATGTCTGCTGGGTCTCTAGCTGCGGGGCGTTTGCTAACCTGGTGCACACCAGATGTTTTGGGGAGCGCCAGATGAGGATTTGTAGTCAGACACATCTGGTAGGTCCTCAATTGACAAAATTGTTTATTATTATACTGCTCCCTGCTGAACATTATAGCAAAAAGAATCGGTGCCTGGCCTTGCTTGGTTTTTTTTCCCCCCCTCGTCCCTCCTCCTCGCGCCTTCCTCGCATGCCACGCCTTCGAGACGGCAAACGCGCGTACTCACGTAATCGTGGAAGGTCTTGGCTTCGCTCGAGTGCTCGCAGGTCTCCCTCCGGTCGGGCGCAGCGCAGTACAGGTCCCAGAAGACACTGCGGGGTGAGGGGGGGGCAGAATTAAGATACAGCCAAGGCCACAGAGAGACATCGCTCTGTCTTAGTCCAGATCAAGACTAATTTGCCCATCTAGCTCTGGGAGGGCCGCCTTCCCATCGGGGTGGGGAGAGCATGAAAGTGGGGCAGGCAAGGGAAGTTTTTAATCTGTGATATTTTAATGTATTTTAATATTTGTTGGAAGCCGCCCAGAGTGGCTGGGGAGACCCAGCCAGATGGGTGGGGTACAAATAAATTATTATTATTATTATTATTATTATTATTATTATTATTATACGTTCTAAAACGAACGAAGCAACTTTATAAGCAGGGTGCATAAAAATTGATGATTTTATATTTAAAAAATCGATTATTTTGATTTAAATCGGATTTTTTTAAATAAAATGCTTTTGGAGGAAAAACCTTTCGAAAGATTTTTTTTAAAAAACTACTATCCTTTTTTTTACAGACAAATTCTCGTACCTCCAATTATCCTCATTGCATTTAGTACTATTATATTTGTATAGCGTACAGTTATAGATTTCATTTACCATTTATGTTTAAAAACCTTTCGAAAGATTTTCTATTTAAGTTACATTACAGTTCACAGGCTATTCACCAGGAAATAAGGATTCGTTTTAAGTTTTTCATGTGTGCTAAAACTCGGCCTAAGTTTTTTGGGTTTTTTTAAGTTTAACCACATCAGTTAACAAACATGGATACATATGCTATAATGTTATTGTTTTAGTTAAATAAATTGTTTAAATTGTTATTAAGGAAATGATTATTTTTCTCCTTCCAATAAAGTACAGCAGAAAAGTTGTCCAAATATAAACAGTTAACTTATTAAACCTCACAATAATTTCATAATTATCTAATCTATGTATTTCTAATAGTATAACCAAATCAGTAATTTTTGATATAACTGTAAAAACTACTCTGAAAATTTATTATTCCAAAAATGAAACCTTCATCTGGTTGTAAATATTAAGATTATACCAGCAAGAATGAGTCTTTCTGTAAAAAAAATAAATGATTTAAATCAAGTCTTACTGACTAGTGATTTAAATTGTCATCAAATCCACTCTGTTTAAAAAAAAAACATTTCTTACAAGGTTTTCTTTTAAAAAAAAAACAACAAAAACCTGGATGTCCATCTTAATTAATTAATTAATCTTAATTAAACTTAATCTTAACGAAGACATCTTCTTAATTGCCCGCACAGACCTGGCGGAATAGACAAATCTTCAGCAGGCGTCGCCAGCAAGTTAAAACAGGAAGCCCCCTTTCTGCATCTCTAGTGGCAGAGAGTTCCGCCGGACGAGGTTGACGACGACTCGGTCTCTATGCGGTTGCCGAATGGACCTCGCTAACTCGGGGAACGCCGAACGACGCTCCTGCAGGCGGTCTCGGCGACCCATAGAATTGGAAGGGACTCTCGAGGACCATCTAGGGCTGAGCCCATGGGGGCGCAGAAAATCCCACCCTTTTCCAATGTCCACCAAACTTTCTGGGATAATGAATTTGCATAAATGGACTTTTCCACGATATTCTAATTTTTTGAGTTTCACCTGTATGTATGTATGTGTGTGTGTGTGTGTGTATCTTGCTATAGAAATAGAAATGTAAGGCTGTCGTCACGCTGCCATTCGGCAGTGCAAGCGGCTCTCCCCGCTCGGTGTTCAGTGAAGAAGCCGTGCTGCCTCTGGCAGAGGAAGGGGGAGCATAGCCACTGTGGCGAGTAAAAGGTAAAGGGACCCCTGACCATTACATCCAATCGCGGGCGACTCCGGGGTTGCGGCGCTCATCTCGCTTTACAGCTTCCGGGTCATGCGGCCAGCATGGCTAAGCCGCTTCTGGCGAACCAGAGCAGCGCACGGAAACGACGTTTACCTTCCCGCCGGAGGCGGTACCTATTTATCTACTTGCACTTTTGACGTGCTTTCGAACTGCTAGGTGGGCAGGAGCAGGGACCGAGCAACGGGAGCTCACCCCGTCACTGCGGGGATTCGAACCGCCGACCTTCCGATCGGCAAGAAAAAGAAAGGCTTGGGAGGGGCGGAGGGGGGGGCGCCGAGACAAGAGAAAAAAACGAGGGATGGAGAGAATGAGAAAGCAAGGAAATATTTGACCCTTGACTAGAGTGTTGGGGGGCTGCCAGGAAGGATTCCACACACACACACACACACACAAAAAGATGCATGCTATTAAGGAGCAAACCCCATTCGTCTCCCCCTAAGAAAAAACTAAAAAACTGGGGTGCCATTTGAAGGAGAAATTGGTGAGGAGGGTGGGAGACCAAAAAGGGTGCACATTTATCAGCTGAGGTCTGAGCCCCTCGACTCTCCTCTGGCCCCCCCAAAATGAGCCAGATTATTTTCCTCCGTTCCAAATTATATCCATGTGTGGGGAAACAAGGCAGCCAGACTCTGCAGAGGGCAGGGAGGGGATATTTCCGGGTTTTTCGGAGGGGGGGGGAGAGGAACGAGGAAGCTGGCGAGAGAAAGAGGAGCTTTTGAATGCGTTCCAGTTGTGCCTGAAGCCAGAAGCCGAAGGGAGGGAGGGGGGCTATACTTAGCTTTATTAAATAGGAACCCACAAATCTGGGATCTCCCCCCCCCCCGAAAAAAAAACTTGTGCCAAAGTTTAGAACCGTACCGTTGTTGGGCAACGTTTGGGTTTTCGGGTGTTAACGGCAAACCCCGGTTTGATGGATCAATCACACGGTTTGTAAAGGGGGGGGGTACAAAACAAGCCCCCCCCCCGGTACAAAACTTTGGCACAAATTTCTGGGTTCTATTTAGTATACAGTACTTTCAACGCCAGGCTCTTTTAAAAATTCCTGCCCCCCCTCCTTAAATCTGCAGCTAGCTCACCAGGAAGCTGGACCTCACAACTGCCTAGAATCACATAATTGCAGAGACAGAAGGGTCCCCCAGGGGACATCTAGCTCAACCCCCATGAGGCAGGCATCGCCACGACGGGGTGATGCAAAATTCAGTATAGCAGTGCCATCGAGTTAATTATTTCTAGGCTGGCGTTGGTGAAGTGGTCAGAGCGTCGGGCCAGGATCTGGAGGGGACCAGGGTTCAAATGCCGCCGCGATGGGCCACGAAGCTCCCGTTGGGTGACACTGGGGCGCCCAGCCGCTCACTCTCAGCCCTACCTACCTTGCAGGGTTGTCGTTAAGATAACATGAGGAATGGGTGGAAGACCCTGAAGGTGGACGGCAAATGTAATCCAATAAATATTATTGAAACTGACTAGCCACCATTTTTGAAAAGAAAGAATAAAATTGTTTCAAGAGGCTACACTGTGGACTAGAAACTTAAACAGGCTTGCTTTCTTTTTTTCTTTTTCTTTTTGAAAGCAGAGGTCCTCACGGCACGGGAAGCCTTGCTTCCTGACCCTGGATGTACCACGATCGAGGGTTTCTGCCTAATCGTTTTTTTGTCACAAGTCATCGCGGACCTAGGAAGTGTTTTATATGGTGGAAATCCCAAACTCACACAAACATTGGGTTTTCAAACCTCTGGCCTGAAGAAAGGGAGGCAGTGAGAGATTTTACTTTCTTGGGTTCCATGATCACTGCAGATGGTGACAGCAGTCACAAAATTAAAAGACGCCTGCTTCTTGGGAGAAAAGCAATGACAAACCTAGACAGCATCTTAAAAAGCAGAGACATCACCTTGCCGACAAAGGTCCGTATAGTTAAAGCTATGGTTTTCCCAGTAGTAATGTACGGAAGTGAGAGCTGGACCATAAAGAAGGCTGATCACCGAAGAATTGATGCTTTTGAATTATGGTGCTGGAGGAGACTCTTGAGAGTCCCATGGACTGCAAGAAGATCAAACCTATCCATTCTTAAAGAAATCAGCCCTGAGTGCTCACTAGAAGGACAGATCCTGAAGTTGAGGCTCCAGTACTTTGGCCACCTCATGAGAAGAGAAGACTCCCTGGAAAAGACCCTGATGTTGGGAAAGATGGAGGGCACAAGGAGAAGGGGACGACAGAGGATGAGATGGTTGGACAGTGTTCTCGAAGCGACTGCATGAGTTTGGCCAAACTGCGGGAGGCAGTGGAGGATAGGCGTGCCCTGGCGTGCTCTGGTCCATGGGGTCACGAAGAGTCGGACACGACTGAACAACAAAAGCCAGCTGAAGAGTTCTGCGTTACTGCAAAGCTTGCACACTATTTCATGAGATTTTGGGAGTAAGCCTCCAATAAGGTTTGGGGATTTTGAGGGAGGGCATTTTGGGGGTGGAAAGGCATTGGGGGGGGGCGTGCATGGTTGAAATGACTGAGGCCTATAAACCTATGCCCAGTTTTGAGAAGGTTGGATGAAGAAACGACCTCCTCCCCCTGCCGTAACACGAGAACCTAGTGGGAGTCAGGACAGGCAAAAGGAAGGAGTTCGAGTTCAACCGTGGAACGGTGGCAGTGACGGATGACGGCTTTAACATGAAATCTCAGGGTCGTGGGTTCGAGTTATGACCTTGGGCCAAAGATTCCTGCATTGTGACGTCGGCTTGTGGGTGGGTGGGATGACCCTCGAGGTCACTTCCAACTCTACAAATCTAAGGTTCAAGAGTTGGGCAAAGCTGTGAATCAGTTTCTAGCCATTTCTCCCTCTGCTGTTGGGGGGCAGCGGTGCCTCGGAGTACAAAATGGGGGGGGCCTTGCTGGGGAAGGTATCTTGGTTGGCCACCGAATGGCCCCCCCCTGGCCTGGCCCAGCCACTGGGTTCCCTTCTTAGTTTCTTATGATTCCTAAATGGAGCCTCCATGGACAGAGACAGTCTACCTTAGAGCGGCGGCACCCCCCACCTCCCTGGACAGCTCCAGGCCCCCGCCCTTTGAGAAGGGTGTTGAAACGTACTCACCACCACCAGGCGTGCAGAAATCCGGGCGGTTCTCCCAGCGTAATGCTTTTTTCCCACTGGATCTGAGTGCAACAAAAAATAAACCGCCCCCCGCCCCCCACAATCCGGTTAAGGCAGGCTGTAGGAAAAGTGGTTTGGTAAACCCAAGTAGGGGAAGCTTTTAGGGGAGAATGCAAAGGGAAGGATGCCCCGAGGTTGGGGGGACGACACAGATGTGCCTCAGAGGCAGAACACCTGCTTGGCATGCAGAATGCCACTCCCTGGCACCCGCTATTAAAAAAACCAGCTCTTTCCTCGGAGCAGGAGGACAGGAGACTTAGAAATTTATTTTTTAGAGGGTGTGCCATTGCTTCACAGGTAACAGCAGCTGCTTGGCATGCAGAACGTCTCCAGGGACAGGGCTGGGAAGGGATCCTGCACCCTGCTGCTGCCAGCCCGTGTGGGCGGCACTGAGCAAAATAGGCCGAGGCTCTTCCTTCCTGCCTGCCTTTTGCCAGCCAAATGACTCGTGCGTTTAGCACATTATTTGCTTCCTCCTCCCTCCCCAAAACAAAACAAACCGGTACATCTTCCATCTTCCAGACCCCTCTCTCCTCACCTCCGAGAGGAACGTCTGCGCGGATTTCTGTGCCCCGATGTGAAGAAGGTATTCATAAACGTACAACGCCAACCTGGAAGGGGTGAGAGGCATCAGTCAAGGGCCTGCCAGGCCTGGGTCGCTCAGTTGGTGAGAGCAGGGTGCAGAAAACGCCGAGGTTGCAGGTTTGACCCCCTGTCATTTCAGGGGGTCAGTCTAGATGACCGCCAGGGTCCCCTCCAAACCTACAATTCTACGGTTTCTGGTTCTATTCTGCTCCCCCTCCCCAAAGCCCCCTTTCTGCCTATTCCCAGCAAATCCTTTGTGCGGGGATGAGGACCATATCCGGCCCCTTTCAAATACTGCCAGCCAGCAGGACCAATGGTCACGGTTGGTGCAAAGAGATGTTATTTCGAAAGGAAGCATTCTCTCCTCAGAGGGGAAAAAGGCGTCTCAGGAACAGGGGGCGACAGCTATGGGCTGCGATGGCGATGCTCTACCCTCCCCTGTCGGAGGCAGTAAACTCCTCTGGATAATATCAATTGCCGGGAATCACAAGCGGGTATTTTGGCGTTTTCCCCGAACCGGGTGCCGAGCAGACAGGGGCACAAAAATATCAGTATTATTATTTATTAGATTTGCTTGCCGCTTTCCCAACTGAGGAACCCAGGGTCTTTGGCAGCATGAAAATGCAAGATAGCAAAACACATAATGCATAACAAGATGAACAAAACAAGAAGGGGAGGGGGGAAATATAATAAATGGATTTGGAGAGTGGGGGCCCCAGGGGTCCCTGCCTGAAATGCAGGAATCTCCGCTACAGGTTCTACGGTTCGAAGCCAGGAACTTCCACGTGCAAAGGATACGCTTTCTTTCTTTTAAAAATAATAATATTTATTAAGTTTTTCCAATTAAAACCAAATTACAATACATGATTAAATTTTCCATACTCCCCTTTCTCTCACCAAGAGGAGCCTAACTCAACAAAAACCCCTCCCACTGGGGCAGCCAACAATTCTTTCCCAATTTAACCACTTAGTTTGCACATAACATCTTTACAGACTTCCCCGATTCCCCCCCCCCCCGTTGATTTCCAGATTAACCTTAATTCACAGTTATTACCAATTAAACCCCATATTACTTTTTTCTTCAAATATTTCCCTTTTTATTATTCATCTTACATATCTTATTTATAAATCTAACATACCCTCTGCATTCACAATTATTTCTGAACCTCCATTGCCTAATTTGTAAATTTCAATAAAGCAACCTAATTAGATTAATTCCAATTTTAACTCTTCTCCCCCCCTTTCCTTCCTACCATCGCCACTATTAAATTCTATTCATTGGCCGTTGTTGTCCCTTACCAAACCGTATGTCTATACCATCACACAAAGAGAACATCCATAAAAACATTAATACGCTTTCACTGCTCAGCTACGGTCCCAAGGTCCTAGTCCTCATGGACCTGAATAACCATAGAACCGTGGAGTTGGAAGGCACCCCAGCGGTCATCTAGTCCAACCCCCTGCAATGCAGGGATTTCAGCTGAAGAATCCAAGGCAATATTGGCCCTCGAACCTCTGCTTAACAACCTCCAAGGGAGGAGACTCCGCCAAATCCAGAGGGAGTCAGTTCCACTGCAGAACAGCTTTTACTATACAGCATGCAAGCATAACAAAAATAACAGCAGCAGCAGGAGGAGGATATATTTCCTATTTTCGCAATACAGTGGCACCTCGGTTCTCAAAACCAAAGCGTTCCCGAACCAAGGCGCGCTTTCCCATAGAAGGCAACGCAGAACGGATTCATCCGCCCCGGACTTTAAAAAAAAACAAACCCACTGAAACAGCAACTATCCGCTATCGAACGAGACCATCGATCCATAAAATGAAATCAATAAACGATGTGCTGCAGTCACACATACGATGTTCCATCCACCAGTAGCTGAACCGAGTTCCACGAAGTCACGGGAACAAAAGAGCCGCAACAACAAAAACGAAAAAATCATAGAATCATAGAATCCTAGAGTTGGAAGAGACCACCAAGGGCCATCCAGTCCAACCCCCTGCCAAGCAGGAAACACCATCAAAGCATTCCTGACAGATGGCTGTCAAGCCTCCGCTTAAAGACCTCCAAAGAAGGAGACTCCACCACACTCCTTGGCAGCAAATTCCACTGTCCAACAGCTTACTGTCAGGAAGTTCTTCCTAATGTTTAGGTGGAATCTTCTTTCTTGTAGTTTGAATCCATTGCCCGTGTCCGCTTCTCTGGAGCAGCAGAAAACAACCTTTCTCCCTCCTCTATATGACATCCTTTGATATATTTGAACATGGCTATCATATCACCCCTTAACCTTCTCTTCTCCAGGCTAAACATACCCAGCTCCCTAAGCCGTTCCTCATAAGGCATCGTTTCCAGGCCTTGGACCATTTTGGTTGCCCTCCTCTGGACACGTTCCAGCTTGTCAGTATCCTTCTTGAACTGTGGTGCCCAGAACTGGACACAGTATTCCAGGTGAGGTCTGACCAGAGCGGAATACAGTGGTACTATTACTTCCCTTGATCTAGATGCTATACTCCTATTGATGCAGCCCAGAATTGCATTGGCTTTTTTAGCTGCTGCATCACACTGTTGACTCATGTCAAGTTTATGGTCTACCAAGACTCCTAGATCCTTTTCACATGTACTGCTCTCAAGCCAGGTGTCACCCATCCTGTATTTGTGCCTTTCATTTTTTTTGCCCAAGTGTAGTACTTTACATTTATCCCTGTTAAAATTCATCTTGTTTGCTTTGGCCCAGTTCTCTAAAAAATAAGTAGCAAAAGCAGACAGACCTCAGCGTAACACTCAAAACGGAGCACGTTCGGCTTCCGGAAAAAAGTTTGCAAGCCGGAACATTTACTTCCGGGTTTGCCCTGTTTGGGTTCCTAGTTGTTTGAGAACCAAGTTACCATCGTAATTCATTTTGCTGCAGTTGCGTCCTTTAAGAATCTTCTCATTAGGTACCTGTATGAATATACAGGTGAAACTCGAAAAATTAGAATATCGTGGAAAGGTTCATTTCTTTCAGTAATTCAACTTAAAAGGTGAAACTAATAATATGAGATAGACTCATGACATGCAAAGCAGAGATATGTCAAGCCTTTATTTGTTATAATTGTGATGATTATGGCATACAGCTGATGAGAACCCCAAATTAACAATCTCAACTTTGGGGTTTTCATCAGCTGCACGCCATAATCATCACAATTATAACAAGCAAAGGCTTGACATATCTCGCTTTGCATGTCATGAGTCTATCTCATATATTAAACTCCAGTAGCTAATGAAAACAATTGCTTACATAAATGGACTTTTCCACGATATTCTAATTTTTGAGTTTCACCTGTAGGTAAAGGTAAAGGGACCCCTGACCGTTAGGTCCAGTCGTGTCCGACTCTGGGGTTGCGGCGCTCATCTCGCTTTACTGGCCGAGGGAGCCGGCATACAGCTTCCGGGTCATGTGGCCAGCATGACTAAGCCGCTTCTGGCGAACCAGAGCAGCGCACGGAAACGCCGTTTACCTTCCCGCCTGGAGCGGTACCTATTTATCTACTTGCACTTTTTGGACGTGCTTTCGAACTGCTAGGTGGGCAGGAGCAGGGACCGAGCAACGGGAGCTCACTCTGTCACAGGGATTCGAACCGCCGACCTTCTGACAGGCAGGAGTCCCCAAATTATAGCCCGGGGGCCAATGCGGCCCAATCGCCTTCTCAATCCGGCCCACGGAGAGTCCGGGAATCAGCGTGTTTTTACATGAGTAGAATGTGTCCTTTTATTTAAAATGCATCTCTGGGTTATTTGTGGGGCATAGGAATTTGTTCATATTTTTTTTTCCAAAATATAGTCCGGCCCCCCACAAGGTCTGAGGGACAGTGGACCGGCCCCCTGCTGAAAAAGTTTGCTGACCCCTGCCCTAGGCTCTGTGGTTTAACCCACAGCGTCACCTGCGTCTCATTAGATACCTGTATGAATATAGCTGTGTGTGTGTGTGTGTGTATGTATATATATATATATATATATATATATATATATATATATATATATATATATATATATATATATATATATTATGGGGGGTGCCACATTTTGTCCTAGCTCACGGCAGCATATTACCAAAGTCCGCCTCTGGGGGGAGAGTCCCCTATGGGGGGGCAGCTGTTTGGACACCGGGGGGGGGGGCAACCGGATTGGACCTGCCCCCCTGGGCCTGATCCTACCCCAGGGATCTTCCCATGTTAGGAAGCCTGCCATCCTCTCTGGGTTTTGGGTACCTCCAACTCCCAATGAGCCAGCATGCCCAATGGTCAGTGATGGAGGGAGTTTGGGGTTCAGCACAAACTCCCTTCCCTGTGCTGGGGGGCTTAACTGAGACTTCTGCCCCAGGCTCTTTTGGGGGGGGGTTCTGCTGGATCGGAGCAAATCGCCTGGCGTGTGGAGACTCCAAGTGCCACCTATTATCCGTATTATTTAATGAAATTTATAGGCCGCTTTGTGGGAGAAAAAACTTAACGCGGGACGAGCTGCAATTCTTGCATTGCAAGGGGTTGGACTAGACGACTTCTGGGGGTCCCTTTCTAACTCTGCGAAGCAAGGCATCTCCGGATAAAGGGCAAAAACAATATACACTTTCCCCCGGAAAATAAAATGAAAATCATTTTCGGCGAACTCTGGAGTGAAACGAAACTAAAATTGTGACAGCGAAATAAACAGCAACTGGATAGTAGCTCAGCTGGTTAGAGAGTGGCTACATTGGAGTTGTTATTATTATTATTATTATTAATAATAATAATAATAATTTATTATTTATACCCCGCCCATCTGGCTGGGTTTCCTCAGTCGCTCTGGGCGGCTTCCAACAAAATATTAAAATACAACAGTCCATCAAACATTAAAAGCTTCCCTTCAGGTGTCTTCTAAAAGTAGACTAGAGGACTCTCGGGGTCCCTTCCAACTCTACAATTTTACGATTCTATAACAACCCCCCCAAAAAATCAATATAAATATGTAACGCACAGATATCTTAATCCAAAACGCAGATCCTAAACTCCGTACGTGGGGATGGCCAATCCACTGCTCAGGGCCTGGTAATCCGCAGGTAGACTGCGCCTGTGGGTGGGGGCTCGATTCTTAGCCGTCACCATTGCTCAGAGTTCCCCTTTTGGGGCTGAATTTTTTTTCAGGGGGGGGAACTGGGGAGGAAGATTGGTGCTGTAGTCAATTTGCCATTAGCCCCTGTTCAGAGCCCCATCCTCTCCAAAAAAAAGCCCAGGAAGGCTGCTGAATGTGGCTAATCCGTATCTGTGCAGCCCCCCCCCATGGTCCTGCATGCCCCCCCCCCGGGCCCAGGACTGCCCACCCGGTTTGCCAAACATTTTGGGCGAAAGCAAGTTATGAACAGGTCATCTCAACTTGACAACACACTCTAAGGTCCAGTGCACACCCATCTTTTTTGGGGGGGTACACACACACTCTCTCTCTCTCTGCCCCCACTCCCTCTTTTTACTCCCCCCCGAAATACCCTCTCTGCCCCCCCCAACTCCAAAGTCCCCCTCTCTGTTGTGGCCCTATCCATGAAACCACACACAAACCCATGGTGCCCCCAATAAACTAATTTTCCTTCTGACAGAGCCCATGAATTTCTAGGGAAATAAAGGGGTGGGTAGGCAGGTCAGGACACCCCCCCCAGCTTTGAAACGCACCCCCCCCCCGGCCTGCTTCTGATTCATGGAGAGGAACGAGAGGTCCTCCGCCTGGGAAACTCGACATTGGAAGTTTGCAGAGAGGAGTTGGGCTAATTCTGGAAAGTGGGGCTCCCCAAATCTCCAAAGGAAATTGATGTTTTTTTGGGGGGGCTGTCTTTTTGGGGAGGGGGTCCCGCTGTCTGATAAAACTCCCTCTGGTTAGTTCCGGGAGTGCATTTGGAATGGGGAGGGGGGGTGAGTGAAATTGGGCTGATTTGGTGGGGAGAGGGTGGCGCCCAGATTTCTAGGGAAATTGATATTTGGGAAACTGATATTTGGGAGCGGGTTCCACCGTCTGAAAAGCGAGGAAGTTTCAGGAGTGGGTCTTTCTCTGGTGGGGGGGGGGGGGATATTTTGGGGGAAGAGACCCCCATATTTCCAAGGGGGGTGTATTTTGGGGAGGCGAAACTCCAGCTTGGAAGTTTTAGGAATGCCTTCCTTTTTTGTAGGGGGAGGGTTTAGGCTGAGAGGCACTGAGCTGATTTTTTTTGGGGGGGGGATCTCTAGATTTCCAAAGAAAACGATATTGTCGGGGTGGTCCTGTGTTTTTTTTGGGGGGGGGGAAGGGAAGGGGTTTCCAACTCACTTCTCTCGCGCCTGCCCGTCGGAAGGTACGCCGGAGCCTTTCCCCTTGGCGTACATGGCTGGCTGGGGGGGTCTCTCCGGCGTCGCTGGAGGAGGGAGGGGGTCGCACCTGGAGCTAGAGGCAGGATCGGGGCCGCCACCCCGGGGAGCATCGCCGCATGGCGCCCTCGAGGCTCCTCGGCTCCAGGAAGCGGCGGGCGCGCCTGGCTCGACGCCGCGGTGATGGCTCCTCCGGGCTGGCTGCAGGAGACCCTCCGCGCGTCCCTCCCTCCTTCCTTGCTTTTGCTTTTCTCTCTCCCCCCCCTTAAAAAAAAAACCTCTTTTTTTTTCAGTGGCTCTTCCGAGGAAGGAGCACCCTCCCTCCTCGACTGCATCGCGCGCGCTCTTAAAAGGGCAACGGCGCCGTCGGAAAGGAGTGGGGCGCGCGCGCGCGTTTTTGGAGACGCGTGTTCCTTCCGTCGCCAGGTAGAGAGGATGCTTGGGTATCCTGGCATGCAGTGACGGATTCACGTATAATAAGGTAAACAAGCTGTAGTTTAACCCCCCCCCCACAAAAATAAATAAATAAATAAATAAAGGAAACAACAACAACAACAACAACAACAACAACAACAACAACTGGATGTACATTTCCAAAATACGTAAGATTAAAAAAACGAATAAAATAAAACCTTACCTACAGTTTTATGTTGTGTGGGCTGCTATGGTGTAAGACACAGGCCCCGTCCATCAGTGCACTACTATGGTGGTATTGATACTATATTTTAAAAAATGCACTGTATTAACCACAATTGCATCGTACAGGTTACGGCGCTTAATTTCATGTTAATAAAGCTATTTGTAATTATCTGCGTCATATATTTACACCTATTGTTACTTCATGTAACGACAAGTTTCTAGAGATTATGAGTCTTTGTGAACTGTCAAAACAAAAATAAAATAAAAAATTCCTTCCAGTAGCACCTAAGAGACCAACTGAGTTTGTTCTTGGTATGAGCTTACGTGTGCATGCACACTTCTGGAATTTTTTTAATTTTTAATTTAATTTTGTTTTGACTATGGCAGACCAACATGGCTACCTACCTGTTTGTGAATTGTGTTTCTGAAGGAACTTTTGTTATTGCCAAATGCCAATGTGTTTGCGTTGTTAAGTCTGTTATGAATAAGCAATCATTTTAAGTTAGAGCTTAATAATTCTTTCATTAGAAGATGCCTGCTTCTTGGGAGAAAAGCAATGACAAACCTAGACAGCATCTTAAAAAGCAAAGACATCACCTTGCCGACAAAGGTCCGTATAGTTAAAGCTATGGTTTTCCCAGTAGTGATGTATGGAAGTGAGAGCTGGACCATAAAGAAGGACTGATCGCCGAAGAATTGATGCTTTTGAATTATGGTGCTGGAGGAGACTCTTGAGAGTCCCATGGACTGCAAGAAGATCAAACCTATCCATTCTGAAAGAAATCAGCCCTGAGTGCTCACTGGAAGGACAGATCCTGAAGTTGAGGCTCCAGTACTTTGGCCACCTCATGAGAAGAGAAGACTACCTGGCCCCATGACCCTGTGGGTGCCACACAGCAGCTTGTTGAAATTTGTGGGAATTATAGGGACAGAAGAACTACCTAAATTTTAACAGTGATGGCCGAACTTGGCCCTCCAGCTGTTTTGGGACTACAATTCCCATCATCCCTGACTGGTCCTGTTAGCTAGGGGTGATGGGGGTTGTAGTCTGAAAACAGTTTTGGCCATCACTGGTATAGAAGCTTATTATGTTTAGCCATCACTGGTATAAAAGCTTATTTATGTATGCTACTACAGCGGCAAAAATGTTACTCGCCCCAGAATGGAATAAAGAAAAAGTCCCAGAAAAGGAAAAAACAGATACAAAAACCTTATGGAATATGCAGAAATGGCGAAACTTACCAGAAGAATAACAAACTTTTTATATAAAAGAATGGAAACTGTTTATTGAATATTTACAGATAAACTGTAAACAGATAAGAACATTGGCAGGGCTATTGTAACAGCCTGTAGTTCCATTAGAGCATATATTTAAAGTAGATGAATAAAGGAGCAAATTAAGTGAATTTGGAATATGCAGAAGATATAAAAATAAATCTAGGGAACCACAGAAAGAGGGGGAAGGAAGTCAAGTTTTGATATGTTAAAACGATGGTAAATTTAGTGAAAAGCATTATTTATTTATTTTTAAAAGAATTTTGTGGGTGCCCTTCATGGGGAATTTTTTGGGTGCTTGGGCACCCAGGGGAGTTGGCAGCAAGGCATGTCAGGATCAGGGCTGGATTTAGGTTTGATGAGGCCCTAAGCTACTGAAGGTAATGGGGCCCTTTATATGTCCAGCTGTCCTTTGTCAACAACAAATTGTGCTGTTTTTGTGTTGAATATATGCTATATGGTAATTTATGGACCTAATAGGTATCTAAAGCCATTTGCACATAACAAAATATGTATTTTATCAAAGTAATTGTTGAACTGAAATACAATTAAGAAGAAGTATATGAATGTTGTTGTTCAGTCGTTCAGTCGTGTCCGACTCTTCGTGACCCCATGGACCAGAGCACGCCAGGCACCGCCTATCCTCCACTGCCTCCGCAGTTTGGCCAAACTCATGCCAGTCGCTTCGAGAACACTGTCCAACCATCTCATCCTCTGTCGTCCCCTTCTCCTTGTGCCCTCCATCTTTCCCAACATCAGGGTCTTTTCCAGGGAGTCTTCTCTTCTCATGAGGTGGCCAAAGTACTGGAGCCTCAACTTCAGGATCTGTCCTTCCAGTGAGCACTCAGGGCTGATTTCTTTAAGGATGGATAGGTTTGATCTTCTTGCAGTCCATGGGACTCTCAAGAGTCTCCTCCAGCACCATAATTCAAAAGTACCTTGGTTCTCAAACGCCTTGGTTCTCAAACGCCAGAAGCTGACAGCTGCATTGGACGTTCGGCTCCCAAAAAACATTCAAAAACCAGAAGTAAGTGTTCTGGTTTTTGAATGTTTTTTGGGAGCTGAATGTCCAATGCAGCTGTTGGCTATTGTTTCCGGGGCGCCTGCACCAATCAGAAGCTGTGCCTTGGTTTTCGAACATTTCGGAAGTCAAACAGGAACGGATTAAGTTTGGCGCTTTTCTTTTTACTGTTTATCTGGCGTTTTTGTTTTTGAGGCTTTTTCAGTTCGTTTATTTTTAGAACTTTGTGGAACCCAGTTCAGCCACTGATTGATTGATTGATCGTGTGACTGCGAAAATGGATAAAAGCCCTCCACGCCCCATCATTCAGCCTGGACACTGTGGTCCAGCTCCGAGGGCCTTCTGGCGGTTCCCTCCCTGCGAGAAATGAGGTTACAAGGAACCAGGGATTGAATTGAACCTCAAAACTGGATCTTAAAATTCTTCATTGGAAAATTTATAATGACAGAATTATACATGTACAGTCAACAATTACAAACAGAGTGTACAGACTTTGTATGTAAGACAAAATGAAGGGAAAAAAGTATGGAACAGGTTACTTAAGAGAGCTCTAAATAACGGAATGATGTGTGACAAATGATTTTAATGAATAAGGAATGTTAAAACTGCGCAAGTCAAGAGTGTTTGGAGGGGGGGAAACAGAAGAAGGAAGAGTGGAAGTCAATTTTTTAGGAAAGATAACTAGTTTAACATTTCCTTCCAGTAGCACCTTAGAGACCAACTAAGTTTGTTCTTGGTATGAGCTTTCGTGTGCATGCACGAAAGCTCATACCAAGAACAAACTTAGTTGGTCTCTAAGGTGCTACTGGAAGGAATTTTTTATTTTATTTTGTTTTGACTATGGCAGACCAACACGGCTACCTACCTGTAACTAGTTTAAAATTTATTTGTGAACAATTTAAGAAGCGAAAATACGATGTAACTTTAATTTATGTAAAGAATACGTGTATGTGAAAACTAATAAAAATCATTGACCAGAGATGACAGGGATTTCACCCTTCTGTATGCAAAGCAGATGCTCTGAGGTGCAGCCCTGGTATATTCATAGACCAGGGAATAAAAACCATATACTGTAGCACTGGATGGATGGAGACAGACCCAACTGTGGCTGATGTTTGCACTTTTGGCAAAGGCCACCAGGTGGCTTCCCAGTGCTAGCGCTGGATGGGGGAAAGTTTTCATCCTAGAAACGTACAATTGCAGAGTTGGAAGGGACACCCAGCGGTCATTTAGCCCAACCCCCTGCAAGGAAGAATCTCAGCTCAAGCATCCGTGACAGATAGCCATCCGACCTCTACTTAAAAACATCCAAGGAAGGAGAGCCCACAACTTCCCGAGGGAGACCGTTCCACTGCCAAACAGCGCTTAACATCAGGAAAGTTATTCCTGAGGTTTAGTCTCTTGTAACTCGGAAGCCACTGGTTCGAGTCCTACCCTCCAGAGCAGGAGAAAACAAGCTCGTTCCCTCTTCCGTGTGACAGCCCTTGAGATATGGGAAGATGGCTCTCAATAGGAGAGTATCAATAGGAGTATAGCATCTAGATCAAGGGAAGTAATAGTACCACTGTATTCTGCTCTGGTCAGACCTCACCTGGAATACTGTGTCCAGTTCTGGGCACCACAGTTCAAGAAGGATACTGACAAGCTGGAACGTGTCCAGAGGAGGGCAACCAAAATGGTCCAAGGCCTGGAAACGATGCCTTATGAGGAACGGCTTAGGGAGCTGGGTATGTTTAGCCTGGAGAAGAGAAGGTTAAGGGGTGATATGATAGCCATGTTCAAATATATCAAAGGATGTCATATAGAGGAGGGAGAAAGGTTGTTTTCTGCTGCTCCAGAGAAGCGGACACGGGGCAATGGATTCAAACTACAAGAAAGAAGATTCCACCTAAACATTAGGAAGAACTTCCTGACAGTAAGAGCTGTTCGACAGTGGAATTTGCTGCCAAGGAGTGTGGTGGAGTCTCCTTCTTTGGAGGCCTTTAAGCAGAGGCTTGACAGCCATCTGTCAGGAATGCTTTGATGGTGTTTCCTGCTTGGCAGGGGGTTGGACTGGATGGCCCTTGGGGTCTCTTCCAACTCTAGGATTCTATGATTCTATGATCTCTCCTCTCAGTCTCCACTTTTCTAGGCTAGACATACCCAGCTCCTTCAACCGCTCTTCATAAGGCTTGGTTTGACCATTTTGGTTGCCTTCTTCTACGCATGTTCTAGCTTGTCAACATCCTCCTTAAATTGTGGTGCCCAGAACTGGACACGGAACTCCGTGGTCTGACCAAAGCGGAAGAGAATCGGACTATGACTTCCTGGGACTTCTGCTGATGCTGCCTAGAATAGCATTTGCCTTTTTTGCTGCTGTATCACACTGTTGACTGACAGTTACTGTAAGCTTGTGGTCCACCAAGACCCCCTAAATCCTTTTCGCATGTCAAGGTAATAAGCCAGGTATGTCCCCCCCTCCCCATCCTATATTTGTGCATCTGGTTCTTCCTGCCTAAGGGCGCAGAACCTGACATTTGCCCCTACTGAAATTCATCCAGTTAGCTCGGTCTCCGTTTCTCCAATCAACAGATCAACAAAGGTGATTTTGAATTTGATACAGAAGACTCTGTAATCTGCAGGCCTGTATTCCCTATAAGGGACGCGGGTGGCGCTGTGGTCTAAACCACAGAGCCTAGGGCTTGCCAATCGGAAGGTCGGTGGTTCGAATCCCCGCAATGACGGGGTGAGCTCCCGTTGCTCGGTCCCAGCTCCTGCCCACCTAGCAGTTCGAAAGCACGTCAAAGTGCAAGTAGATAAATAGGTACCGCTCCGGCGGGAAGGTAAACGCGTTTCCGTGCGCTGCTCTGGTTCGCCAGAAGCGGCTTAGTCATGCTGGCCACATGACCCAGAAAAACTGTCTGTGGACAAACGTCGGCTCCCTCGGCCAGTAAAGTGAGATGAGCACCCCAACCCCAGAGTCGTCCGTGACTGGACTTAACGGTCAGGGGGTTGTTGTTGTTGTTCAGTCGTTTAGTGGTGTCCGCCTCTTCGTGACCCCATGGACCAGAGCACGCCAGGCACGCCTATCCTTCACTGCCTCTCGCAGTTTGGCCAAACTCATGCCAGTCGCTTCGAGAACACTGTCCAACCATCTCATCCTCTGTCGTCCCCTTCTCCTTGTGCCCTCCATCTTTCCCAACATCAGGGTCTTTTCCAGGGAGTCTTCTCTTCTCATGAGGTGGCCAAAGTACTGGAGCCTCAGCTTCAGGATCTGTCCTTCTAGTGAGCACTCAGGGCTGATTTCTTTGAGGTACATTTACCTTTACCTTTTATCATATATTTTAGAAATGTACATCCAGGTTATTTTTCCCTTTAAATTTTTTGGGGCCCCCTAGAGAGTGGGGCCCTAAGCTATAGCTTGTTTAGCTTTTACATAAATCCGGCACCAGAAAGGACGCAGCATAGAAACAGGAGCTTTGTCCAACTCAAATCTCGAAACCGAAAGCCTAGACTCTCCTTTTCTCAGCTGCGAATGGCTTTGGCAAGCAGTGAAATGAGAACTGGCTTCTGAGACTGTTTCTGAGGGCTCTGATGTGAGCTTCAGCCATAGCTCATGCATCTGTTTTTTTTTCCGCCAGGGCTTTCCGGGAACCGGTGGGGGGGGGTCCCCATTAAAGGAAGTAACCTTTCCTGTGTGCAGCCTCGGAGGAATGTGGTCAAACCAAATGCAAAACTCAGAAGGTTTGCAAAAGAGGAACGTTAAATGCTGGAGGACAGGCAGATACGACAAATATATAAAAATAGTTACCGGAGAAATCGCAGCCTCAATATCAAGCTTTCCCTTCCATCGCTTTCTCATAAATTCTCTCATAGAATTGTAGAGTTTGAAGAGACCACAAGGGCAATTTTGTCCAGTGCTTGGCAATGCAGAAAGTGCCCCTGATTCTTAGGAATTAGAAGAAGAAGAAGAGAAGAAGAAGAAGAAGAAGAAGAAGAAGAAGAAGAAAAGTCCACACAATTTTGAAAACAGTGGTTAAAATATGATCCGGTCGACCCAGTCTGCCATATTGGTTCCAAATGGCATCCGCTTGTATCGAAACGAAGAAAACGGTTCCCTGATCCTGGGAACCGATGTGCAAAACCTCCTTTATGCCATTTCATTCATATATATATATATATATATATATATATATATATATATATAATTTTCTGTTTTACAATTTAAAATACTCATTTTTACACCCTCAAGATACCAACGACTTCCCTTCTTCTTTTTCCATGGTTCATTTTACATATCGTAAATCCCTGCATATTTTACAAAAACTATACCATTCATTATTCCATTATTGCATCCATCAAAACTTGTTTACACTGCTGAATTTCTCTCCATGCTGCCAGCGTTTTCAGTTGGATTATTTCCCATATATTGAATAAACGATTTCCAATCTTCTCTAAACTTCTTGATCTCTGTACGTTAAGTCTACTTTGGCCACCTCATGAGAAGAGAAGACTCCCTGGAAAAGACCCTGATGTTGGGAAAGATGGAGGGCACAAGGAGAAGGGGACGACAGAGGATGAGATGGTTGGACAGTGTTCTCGAAGCGACTGGCATGAGTTTGGCCAAACTGCGAGAGGCAGTGAAGGATAGGCGTGCCTGGCGTGCTCTGGTCCATGGGGTCACGAAGAGTCGGACACGACTGAATGACTGAACAACAACAACAAGTCTGCAAGCTGCACATATTCCATCAGCTTATGTTGGCCCACTAACTCCCACCTTGGCCCTGCCCCTCAACCCACCAAGTTTTGCCGTGGCCCCTCCCCTCCAGCCTGCTGGCCCCGCCCCTCCACCCACCAGGTTCTGCCTTAGCTCCACCCCTTATTCACCAGGTTCTGCATCTTGGCTCCGCCTCTTGGCCCACTAGCTCCCACCTTGGCCCCGCCCCTCCACCCACCAGGTCCCACCTTAGCTCCACCCCTTTATTCACCAGGTTCCGCCTCTTGGCTCCGCCTCTTGGACCCCAGCTCCCACCTTGGCCCCGCCTCTCAACCCACCAACTTCTGCTGTGCCCCCGCCCCTGCAGCCTCCTGGCCCTGCCCCTCCACCCACCAGGTTCCGCCTTAGCTCCACCCCCTTTATCCACCAGGTTCCGTCTCTCGGACCACCAGCTCCCACCTGGCCCCACCTCTTGGGGGGTGGTCCTTTGGGTTCTACTATGATGCCCGCTTGACCTGGCCTGACTCTGGGGAGGTGGTCTGACTCATCCCTGGCAAGCTCCCTTCCCCAGGCTCAGAGTCCCGAAACCGAAACCCCACAATTCTTGAAGGGCGTCCGAATGCTGCCGGTCCTGGCTTTGCGGGTTGAGCAAGGCAAGGTTTCCCCAGAGCAAACTTTCCTTTCTGCTGCTATTTCCTCTCCTGCCCCCCCCCCCCCCCCCCCCACAAAGAGGGAAGTTGAGCTTCCCCTTTTCCCCTCTCCACAAGCAATGTCAAGAGGCAGAAGGCAGACGTCCTGAGATCTCTGCAAGAAGCACCCGAACTGCAGGTAGGGCTGGGGTGTTTTGGGGTGGGTGGGTGGGTGGGTGAGGGGGTGCTGAGCACAGTATTGAGGGCCTCTAAGCCCTCGAGGGGGGTGGGTCAGTGCCGAAACTGTCGACACGTGAGGTATTGAGTCGGACCATTCGGCTCAGTGTTGTCGGCACAGACCGGCAGCAGCGGAGGTGGATGGGCACCCCCAGCCCTACCTAGAGATGTCAGGAATCGAACCCAGGACTTCCCACATGCAAAGGATGAGCTACGATCCTTCCCGTGGTGGAGGCGTCCCAAGGCCCTAGTCCTCATGAACCTGAATAACCGCGGAGTCGTAGAATCGTACAGCTGGATGGGACTCCAGTTTGCTGCAGTGCAGGGATCTCAGCTTGAAGCATCCCTGGCAGGCGGACGTCCAACCTCTGCTTAAAAACCTCCGAGGAAGGAGAGTCCACCGTTGAATGGCTCTTAACGTCAGAAGGTGTTGAGTTCCCGGTGTTGATTCAGAACCCCCTCTCTTGTAACTTGAAGCCGTGGGTTCGAGTCCTGCCTTCCAGAGCAGGAGAAAACAAGCTTGCTCCCTCTTCCGTAGGATATTTGAAAAGGGCTCTCATATCTCCTCTTTCCCGGGCTAAACATACCCAGGTCCTTCAACCGTTCCTCATCCGGCTTGGTTTCCAGTCCCTTGGTCGCCCTCCTCTGCACACTTTCCTGCTTGTCCGTAACCTTCTTAAAATGAGGCGCCCAGAACTGCACACAGTATTCCAGGTGTGGTCTGACCAAGGCAGAACAGAGCGGGACTTTTACCTCCCTAAGTTAAAAAGCGGGTGCAAACGGGGGGCGCTGCCTTATCGATCTTGTCCACACTGACTGGCAGCAGCTCTCCGCGGCGCCGGGGATGGGCATGGCCTGGAGAGAGTTTCAAGGGCCAGGGAGAGCAGACTGGGGGCCATATGCCACTTACCGCCACCATCCTGAATCAGGTCATTGTGAAATGCATCTCCCGTTGGCCCCGGCTTCACGCCAAGGCTTTAAAAAAAATTATTATTATTTATTTTTTATTTTACAAGGTTGTTAATTGCACTGCACCAGATGTTAACCTATTACAGGATTTGTAAGAACGGATTCCAAATATCGTTGAATTCGTCCATGGCAAGTCTGGTGTGTTCATATGTTGCTCATGTGTTTTGAGTTTGTATAAGTCTTCGATCCAGTCGTAGAAGGGAGCCGCATTCTTATTTCCCCAATTCAACAGTCTCAGCCTTTTTTGCCAGGCATAGGCAAACTCGGCCCTCCAGATGTTTTGGTACTACAACTCCCATCATCCCAAGCTAACAGGAGCAGTAGTCAGGGATGATGGGAATTGTAGTCCCAAAACATCTGGAGGGACGAGTTTGGGGGGGTGCCTGCCTTTTGCTGTGGTTAAGGCAGGCATAGGCAACCTTCAGCCCCTCCAGATGTTTTGGGACTACAGTTCCCATAATCCCTGACCACTGGTACTGTTAGCTAGGAATCATGGGAGTTGTAGGCCAAAACATCTGGAGGGCCGAAGGTTGCCTAGGCCTGGGTTAAGGGCACGGCGAGTCCATCTGTATTGTCCTTTTTGGTAAGGTTCCATGTGTTGGGCGTATAATTCAAGAGGATATTTTGCTCTGGAAATGTAAGGTTGTTCCGTACGGTTCTGTGGACGCTTTCAGTTACCTTCTGCCGAAAACCTTTCAATATAGGACAATGAAAAAAACATTTTAAAAAAGGCTTCTGGGAACCTGACATTATTGTAGTCCCCCCCCTCGGCCCTGTGCAAGTATTAATCTCAGGGTCGTGGGTTCGAGTCCCACGTTGGGCAAAAGGGGGTCGGCCCCTAGATGACTCTTTGTGGTCGCTTCCAACGCCGCGATTCCATGATTCAGCGAAGATGTGTGAAGCGGGAACTGACCCAAGTTGGCTCCGCGCTTGGGCCTGATCAGGGAATGATGGGGCTGCCAATGGGGGGGCTGCCAATGGGACCCCCTGCCTACCTTTCCAAATTGTGTCTCCGCAGGATGTGGAGACTCCTGGCGACCGCAATCTTCTGCCTCCTCGGCCGGCCCGTGTACCCCAACTGCCCTCTGCCCAACCAAACCCACCCCCCGGAGGCTCTGGCCCTTTTCTTCCAGGACTCTGCGGGTATCCTGGCACTCGCCGGCTGCGGGGTCCCTAAAATCCCCGAGGACGCCACCTTGGGGCCCCGGGTGGAAGAGCTGGACTTGTCCCATAACGACCTCCGAAGCTTGCCGGACGGTTTCCTGAGCCTCGCCGCCAAGTTGAGGAAACTCCGCCTGTCGGACACCGGCCTGCTGGAGCTGCCTCCCCAGTTCTTCGCCAATGCCTCCAGGCTGCAGGAGCTGCGGCTGGAGAAGAACGCCCTCCGCTCGGTGCCAACCGGGGCGTTCCACGGCTGCCTGGAGAAACTCGGCGTGGATTGCCAGTGCCCCGTGGCCCGGAGTGTTCTGTCCTATTGCCAAAACTGCTCCGCCGAGACCGAATGCCATTGCTTCACCACGGAAGGCCGGGCCCAAAACGTGACCGGCTTCCACGCCCAGCAGTGCCAAGGCATGCCCGGTTCGCTCTATGCCGCCATCCTGGTGCCCATCGTGGCTGTGTTCCTCCTCGCCGGACTGGCTTACTTCCTGATCCGTAGGAAGCGGACGGCTGCCATCAGCCACGACAAGAGGGGTTCCACTGCCTCCGAGGGGGTCCACGGGCAACCGCGGTACATCAGCCACGCCGGCCCGCAGGGCGACGGGGGCCACGTCCGCCACGCCAACTACGAAAACATCGACCACGGGGCCGGAACCAGGCAAGGCAAACGGCGGGCCAGCAAGCCGTCGACAAGCAGGTAAGCTTTTTCCTTTTCCATTAAAAACGGTTTTATTTTTGGCTTCTTGGTTCCTGAAAACTTTAAGGAAGAATGGGGGGGGGAGAATTATAATTTATTTAGGCAGGGTTACATTGGCAGGAAAGGGACGCGGGTGGCGCTGTGGTCTAAACCACAGAGCCTAGGGCTTGCTGATCAGAAGGTCGGCGGTTCGAATCCCCGATGACGGGGTGAGCTCCCGTTGCTCGGTCCCAGCTCCTGCCCACCTAGCAGTTTGAAAGCACGTCAAAGTGCAAGTAGATAAATAGGTACCGCTCCGGCGGGAAGGTAAACGGCGTTTCCGTGCGCTGCTCTGGTTCGCCAGAAGCGGCTTAGTCATGCTGGCCACATGACCCGGAAGCTGTACGCCGGCTCCCTCAGCCAGTAAAGCAAGATGAGCGCCGCAACCCCAGAGTCGTCCTAATGGTCAGGGGAATAATAATAGCAATAATAATAATAATAATAATAATAATAATAATAATAATAATAATAATAATTTATTTGTACCCCGCCCATCTGGCTGAGTCTCCCCGACCACTCTGGGCGGCTTCCAACATATATTAAACTACATTAGAATATCACAGATTAAAAACTTCCCTAAACAGGGTACTGTTAAAGGTAAAAGGACCCCTGACCATCAGGTCCAGTCGTGTCTGACTCTGGGGTTGTGGCACTCATCTCGCTCTATAGACCGAGCATTTTTACAGTGTTTTCAATATGTGTCTGGATCCCACCTGGGAGGCCCCCAAGGTCATACCCAGGGGATTCGAATCTGGGGGGGGGGCAGTGTCCTCCCGCAACCTCCCTGGTTTTGTCCATTTCCCTCTTGACTCGCCTCCAAGGAACTTCTCGATTGCCGTCAAAACACGGCTTGCAAACTTGCCCATAGGTTCGGTTTCCCAAACTTGGGTCTCCAGCTTTTGTTGGGACTACAACTCCCATCATCCCTAGCTAGCAGGACCAGGGGTCGGGGATGGTGGGAATTGCAGTCAGAAAACAGTTTTGCGAGAACCCGGTTTGGAAAGTGGAAGAGAGGTGTCAGCGAAACCTTCCCTCCGAAGCAGGATGTCCAGACTTCCTCCAGAAGTCTTCCCTCCAACCCAGAGGTCAACCAAATAGGAAAATCCAAATGCAAATGCAAACTCTCTTAAAACGCTGACTATCAGAATTTTGGGCTGCGGCGACCGTGGAGGAGCTGGCTTTGCAGAAGAAGGAGATGAGGGCGAAACGAGATTCCGCCTGCGGTTTTTAAAGGAGCGGCAGGGATCCTCGCTTCTTTGCGAAAAGCAGAAGGCAGCTGTCTTCTGAAAGCAAAAAGAAGAAAAAAGCAGCTGTCTTATTTGCGCGGTGCATCGCGGAGCTGTGGAACTCACTGCCACAGGAAGCAGGGTCGCCCAGCAACCCGGAGAGCTTTTAAAAAGGATCAGACCACATGCACGGAGGATCAAGGCTGTCCACGGTTACTATGCCCTGCCTCCCCTGTTCCTCAGTTGCTGAGGGCTTGTTGTTCAGTCGTTCAGTCGTGCCCGACTCTTCGTGACCCCATGGACCAGAGCACGCAGGCACGCCTATCCTCACTGCCTCCCGCAGTTTGGCCAAACTCATGCCAGTCTCTTCGAGAACACTGTCCAACCATCTCATCCTCTGTCGTCCTCGGTCCACATACTGCTTAAGCCTGCCTTGTAGAATTTTAAGCATAACCTTGCTAGCGTGTGAAATGAGTGCAATTGTGCGGTAGTTGGAGCATTCTTTGGCACTGCCCTTCTTTGGGATTGGGATGTAGACTGATCTTCTCCAATCCTCTGGCCACTGCTGAGTTTTCCAAACTTGCTGGCATATTGAGTGTAGCACCTTAACAGCATCATCTTTTAAAATTTTAAATAGTTCAGCTGGAATATCATCACTTCCACTGGCCTTGTTGTTAGCAAGGCTTTCTAAGGCCCATTTGACTTCACTCTCCAGGATGTCCTGGCTCAAGGTCAGCAACCACATTACCTGGGGTGTATGAGACCTCCATATCTTTCTGGTATCTTTGCTGAGGGCATGTGGGTCTGAAAAGAGCCATCTTGTTGGCCGCTGTGAGGGCAGGATGCTGAGCTGTGATGCGCCCCCCTTTGGCCTGATCCAGCTGCTTGCAGGGCTCTCCTTAGTTTCATTACGGTTCCTAAACGGAGCCTCCATGGACAGAGGCAGTCTACCTTAGAGTGGCAGAGGACAAGAGTGGGAGAAGGCGGCGGCTCCCACATCCTTGTGGGGCTTCTCATTTAGGGGATCAGTGAAGCTAGGATGCCGGATCCAGCGGGTCTCTTTTTTTAGATTCCCCGCTTTCAGAATTTGCACCCGAATTTTGCGATGCAGCTCCCCAACAGGTAGGTGTGCCCCCAAAATAGCATATATTGTGAGGAGAGTGGACAAAATGCATATATCCCTGAAAATACCACGCAGCCCATTAGAGGAAATTGTGAAAACAGTGTACAGCAGCCCGACCTGCTTGCAGAACTGTTCGTGTACAACAAAACGCTGGTGAATTTTCACGAAGATCTCATTTTTGAAAATTGCAGTAGAAATGTACGGGGATTGGGGAAATGAGAGAAATGAACAGAAAGTGAAACTGCTTACAGAGGGATGTATTGAGAGGGAAAGCTACAGAGACGTTGAACGGCTGTCCGTTTTGGACGTGGCTAGGAGGTCTTCCCAAGCTGTGCGTTGCGTAACCTGGTGGTGTCAGAAGTGGCTTAGAGGGAAAGAAACTCAAGTCTGGAAAAAGCAGCGGCTCCGACCCCTGTCCCTGCCCCCCAACACAGCAAACTGAGGGGCATCCATTGTGGGGGCAGAGAGCAATTTTTCTCTTCCACGGTTAGCAATACCAATTGTCGCTGAGTCACGGAGACTCTTGGGTGTCGAGACAGGATTTTGCATTTGTGCGCACCCGTTCCAAAGGTGGCGGGAGAGTCACACGCCCATCCCGAGACAGCTCATGCTCTTAGCTAATTTCCGGTGGGGCAATTTGCTCGCTCTGAGCTGACAGGAAAAGATGTGGGGGGGTTCCCCAACCCCCTTTTTTGATGTGTGTGCCAATCCACAGGGTGCGACGCAACCGCTTGTTCCAAGGAAACTGGGAGGGGAAGAGTACTTGCTGGGCATGCAGAAGGCACCTGGTTCAAGCAGGTTGCCTCCAATTTCAGCAGCGACACCAAAATCAAGCAACCTCTGCCAGTCCGTGTAGACAGCACTGGCAGCTTCCTTTGGCCTTAAATAATGAGGACCAGAATCTTGCTTTACCATGAAGGAAAGGACCATAGCTTGGCACGGAGAGGGTCCCCAGTTCAGTTTCCTGGATATTTCAATCCAGGAAAATTCAATTCCTGGAAATTTCAATCATACAATAATTTTTTAATACCATTAATAGCCATTTCCTGGGATTGTGGCTGCTGTCGCATGCTGGCAGCTTCCAGGAGCCACAGGTGAGATCTAGTTCCAGGGAGGGGGCCAAATTACCCCATAAGGAGCAGGACGTGCCCCACAACAGACGTACTGCCCCTCCCCTAACACTCCATGTACCCCTTGCTAATATCGCAATGTAATCTGTTTGTGCAACCAAAGGTGGTAGTTATAACCTTAAAAAAAAGAACACAAAAATCCTCCACTCCTTTAATTTCTTCCTTTTGTCCACAGGCTGAGCCCCGAAGGCCCTGATCCGGACGTCCCCCACGACGACCAGCCCGTCTATGCCAACACTCAGGATCTGTATTACAACTACAGAGGAGGACCCACCCCAGGAAACGCAGAAGACGACATTTATATTGTTCCAGATCAGTGACCCACATAAACCCCACACTGGCTGGCTCCCCACCCCATTGCATCTGATGGTTTTATGGCAACTGGTGTGTTCAGTGCTTCTCTGGTGGAACATCTCTCCCCCCTCAATTCCTTCCTTCCTTCCTTCCTTCCTTCCTTCCTTCCTTCCTTCCCTTCCCCCCCTTCCTTCCTTCCTTCTGTTGTACACATAATCTGCCCTTATTCCCTTATGGGGGACCCAAGAGACCATATAGAGTCCTTTCTGGGTTCTCCATCGGTAAGAGAAAATTACAGAGGCCAACCAGAGAATATTGAGAAGCAAAGCAGCTAGTAAGCCGGATCTTTATTAAAGCTGTTGCAACAGGGTCCCCTCGCCAGGGGTGGAGCAAGGGGGTGGGGGGCGGTCCGCCCCGGGTACCGCCCTGGGGGGTGACACTCTGGGGGCGGGCCCTGCCCCTGCAATTGGCGCCGGCAGCACAGAAACTTTTAAAAGGCTGCAACGCGCGAACAGCAGCACAGCGTCTGTGCTACTGCTCGCCCGCTGCAGCCTTAAAACTCAGTGCGGCACAGCACCGGTCGGGTGTCGGCCGCTCGCGCCTGCCATCTTGGGTGGACTGCGCATGTCCACACATGCGCAGTCCACCCAGGAGGCTGCGCACGCGTCGTGACGTCAGGGTGCGTGCGCTAGGGAGCGGCGCCCCACCCCCAGGCAAAGCGGCTCCCTACGCCGCTATCCCTCGCTCACCCCACGCAGGGAGGGAGGAGAGGTACCCAGAACAATGGTGTCCAAGCTCTTATATAGACTTTTGAATTGCCTGCCCTGGAGTCCAACACCACAGGACCACCCCCGGAAACATCATACGTACATCACAGAAAAGGCAGTCTACAACAGAAATCTGAGTGCCTTGTTCATCTCCTGTCTGCCAGGTTATCTGATAATGCCTCATCTGATTGCCTTTCCTGGTAGACTGGCCATTCCTTTGAGATGGTAATCGCTTGATTCCTGAGACAATGGGAAGGTTCCTTCGCCCCCTCCCTCCTTGCAGAGAAAAACTGGGTCAGTTTGGGAGTCAAAATGGTTTCAGGACTGTCTTCCTGTGCTGCTTCAGACATGTGGTTTATGTACGTGTTTGCTTGGTACATTTATGAACATTTATTATATATATATAAGACCTTAATTTTTTTTATTACACTCCCTCCCTCCCTCCCTTCACTCTTTCTTTCTTTCTTTCTTTCTTTCTTTCTTTCTTTCTTTTCTTTCCTTCCTTCCTTCCTTCCTTCCTTCCTTCTTTCCCCCCTCCCTCCTTCCTTCCTCTTTCTTTCTTTCTTTCTTTCTTTCTTTCTTTCTTTCTTTCTTTCTTTCTTTCCTTCCTTTCCTTCCTTCCTTCCTTCCTTCCTTCTTCCTTCCTCCTTCCTTTCCTCTTTTCTTTCTTTCTTTCTTTCTTTCTTTCTTTCTTTCTTTCTTTCTTTCTTCCTTCCTTCCTTCCTTCCTTCCTTCCTTCCTTCCTTCCACCTTCAAACAGAACCTTGGAATGTCAGAGTTGTAAGGGAACCCCAAGAGTCATTTAGTCCAACCCCCTGCAATGCAGGGCTCCCCGATGGGTGGCCATGCAACTTCTTCTTTCGAAAACCTCTAAGGAAGGAGCCCACAACCACCAGGAAGTGCTTTCTAATGCTTAAATCAGGATTTCTTCTCTAACCCGTTGGTTTGCGTCCTATGTGCGCAGTTCCCCTCTTTGGCCCGAGGGGGGCAGCCTTTCCACGCTATAATGGGACCGTCTCAACATTTGAAGTGTAGATCTCTGTAAGTTAAGCATCGGGATGGGACCCCCAAGGGCCATCTAGCCCAGCCCCGTGCGATGCTCGAAGCGCAACTCGGCTCCTGCGCATTTCGTGATGCATTTGTGCATGGGCATCGATGCTCACGAGCTCTGCAAAAGAAGCACACACACACACACACCTGTTCCCCAATGATGTGTTTTTCTTACTAGGGACCTAAATGACTTATGGGACCTGTTTCTCATGCAAATGGATGTAAATTTAGTCCAATTTGGGGGGGGGTAGGGTGGGGCAGGAATGCTTGCCGCCCAGGCGAATGCAGAGGAGCGCGGACGAAGCTGGATGTCGGAAGGCTCGGGACCGGGTGTGAAGGATAGGAACCGGCACAGAGTTAACCGACGGAACTGCCTTGCGCAGGAGGAACCACCAATTTAGGACCGGACAACTGATGGACGATTGCTTTTTCTCTGCCTCCGTGCTAGGAGGCAGCGATGTTTCCGGACCCCAATAGCTGGGGAAAGCAGGAGGGAGAGGTGCTCAGATTCTGCCTCCTCCAGGGCAGAATTGCTGTTTGTGTCCATATTAAATCTCGGCCGAGTTCTGTCCGGCGTCTTCGCGTGACTCCTCTCTCCCTCTCTTTCTCTTTGGGGACGTCGAACACACAGAAAGTCCCCGGTTCGATCCTCGGCAGCACCCCCAGGTAGATCTGTAAGGTCCCCGCCCCCTTACGATCCCTCAGTGGAACCTCCATGGATGGGTCCAGTCTACCTTAGAATACAGGAAGGGAGGGAGGAGGCTGCCGCTCTCATCTCCTGCTTGAGGACCGGACAGATTCACGGAGGAGAGAGATTGCTATCGATGGCCACAGGCACCTCCGCTGTCGGAGGAAGTGGGCCTCTGGTTCCAAATTTTTTTTGGTGTGTTTTTTTGGAATCAGGAATAGGGAGAGTTTGGGGACATCAGCCAGGCCACTTCCAGGACAAGATCCTAGACCTGATGGGCCCTCAATGGCCTGATCCAGCTGCAGGGCTCTCCTGCAGTACATTGTTTATTGCTTTCATTTTGTGGATCAGTGGTCTCTCGCTAGACAGTAAAATCCATGTTCAATTGCTGTTTGAGGGGCTGTTTTTAAAAGTCTGGGGCGGATTAATCCATTTTACATTACTTTCTATGGGAAAGCGCGCCTTGGTTTTGGAACGCTTTCGGTTTTGGAGCGGACTTCCGGAGCGGATTAAGTTTGAGAAACAAAGGCGTACCATTCGGGCAGCGGCTGGAGCCTTTCTCCGCATGCAGGTGTTTTAAGCCAATTAAACTATAATAAGGAGAAAATAGGGCCCGTTTCCCAAGGGGGAGTTCCGGAATTTTTACCCTGGGGAAGACTCTGTAATTTGCCGAGCCTCCCACTTATGCTGAAATGACAGAGACGAACCGTAGCTGAAAAAGCAAAGCGTAGCCTTCCCATTTATTCCAAGATCTGTTGCAACAGAGGTTCCCTAGACGGACAGAGAACCCTTGATTAATGGTACAAAGAGACTTATATACATTTCTGTTCCCATACAAGTCAATGATACAAAAAGAGCAGGAAAAAGGGTTTTTGCATAAGGTAAGTACATCTAATACTGAGTGATTGGGTTAACAATGGTGGTCGAGTGCTTTTCCTGAACATCCTTTGACTAGATCACAGCTCTGTTTATCTTTGTTTGCAGGGTGGAGTTGGGGATATGTGGGCGATCGGATTTACATCTGTACATCTGGGTTTTGGCTGGAGGTCACGCATCACAATAGGCAGGATTGTCACCTTTCGTTTCCCCCACCCTGCCCCTCTCTGTTTCCAAGGAAAAATGGTTCTTCCCAGCTGGCTTTGTCCTGGACTTGGGTCCCCTCTCTGTTCATAGGGAGACCGTGGGGTGCAGATGGGGTACAGGTGGGGTGCACTCCCATTACACAGGGGAAGTCCCCGACCCACCGAGAGTTTCAGACCCATGGGCTCCCCTCCCCTGGTTTAGCTGGGTGCACAAAAATAGGTGTTAGGATCTGGCCTGGTGTTTACACCACTGGAGGGAAGACAACGCCCTGAATTTGTAGAGAGGCACCCAAACATACATACATAGACATGTAATTCCCAAACCACGCGGCTGTGATGTAACTGTGCCGTTTGACCCCAGAAACTGGGGTCACTGCCTTCGGGTGTTTCAATGGTGTTTTTGCTACGGCACCTATTCTGGCTTGACCGGAAATTCGAGGCTGGAAGCAGCGTTCCTCTAAAACACAAACACAATTGCCTCCCTCGTTTGTTGCGTTCTAGATGTGTATCCGAAGCTGACATGCGTAGCTGGGGATCTGGAAGCGCCCCGATTCGAATCCTACTTTTGCCAGCTCAGCACCTCTGAGCTTCGCATCCCCTGTTGGCAAAATCCGGACAATAAGACTGGGTTGCTTTACAGGGTTGTTGTTATGCCATGAACTCGGGGCAAGGCAGGCAGGAGAGACGCAACAGGCCACAGCCTCAGCGCACGAATGTGTTATAAGAATATGGAAATAATAAAGAATTATAGGTTATACTAGCCGATTAAGTCCTACTCAGAGTAGACCCATTTATATCAAGGGACTTAAAGCGGTCTTATCCTATGGCAGTGGAAATTGACTGCTAATTGTGTCAAATGTACGTGCATAAAATGCTGGAAATGTGCAGGGAAAACATATGAAAAATTATATCGAGTGCAGTAAATGGCACGGCCCACTTCGGCCCCTGAGACCATTGCGCAGGGTTGAATCTGGCCCTCAATCTGAAAAGTGGTTCCTCAACCCAAGCAACTGGGTTGTTTCTCACGTTTGTCCAGCCCAGAACAGATGCTTCAAAATTGGAAGGCAGCGACTAACTTAGGTGGAATCTAGACAAGTATAAAGGTTTTGAAAAATATATTGAATTTGCCGTAGCTCACAATCACCATCTAGTGTCACATTTGTATAATGCACTTGTTGTTTAGTCATTCAGTCGTGTCCGACTCTTGGTGACGCCATGGACCAGAGCATGCCAGGCGCTCCTGTCTTCCACTGCCTCCCGCAGTTTGGTCAGACTCATGCCAGTCGCTTCGAGAACACTGTCCAACCATCTCATCCTCTGTCGTCCCCTTCTCCTTGTGCCCTCCATCTTTCCCAACATCAGGGTCTTTTCCAGGGAGTCTTCTCTTCTCATGAGGTGGCCAAAGTACTGGAGCCTCAACTTCAGGATCTGCCCTTCCAGTGAGCACTCAGGGCTGATTTCTTTAAGAATGGATAGGTTTGATCTTCTTGCAGTCCATGGGACTCTCAAGAGTCTCCTCCAGCACCATAATTCAAAAGCATCAATTCTTCGCGACCAGCCTTCTTTATGGTCCAGCTCTCACTTCCATACATCACTACTGGGAAAACCATAGCTTTAACTATACAGACCTTTGTCGGCAAGGTGGTGTCTCTGCTTTTTAAGATGCTGTCTAGGTTTGTCATCGCTTTCCTTTCAAGAAGCAGGCGTCTTTTAATTTCATGACTGCCGTTACCATCTGCAGTGATCATGGAGCTCAAGAAAGTACACTTAAGTGTGTTGTAAAGTACACTTTACAACACACTTAAAATGTTTTATTTGCCTCTGTATAGCTGAGTACTTAGGCTCATTAGTTTCAAGAGTCTACTCTGAAGGCAATCGATAAAACTGATTCTTCCTCCCTTCGTGTCGATAGGCATAAATATATAAACCACATATAGAATCATAGAATCATAGAGTTGGAAGAGACCACCAAGGGCCATCCAGTCCAACCCCCTGCCAAGCAGGAAACACATCAAAGCATTCCTGACAGATGGCTGTCAAGCCTCCGCTTCAAGACCTCCAAAGAAGGAGACTCCACCACACTCCTTGGCAGCAAATCCCACTGTCCAACAGCTCTTACTGTCAGGAAGTTCTTCCTAATGTTTAGGTGGAATCTTCTTTCTTGTAGTTTGAATCCATTGCCCCGTGTCCGCTTCTCTGGAGCAGCAGAAAACAACCTTTCTCCCTCCTCTATATGACATCCTTTGATATATTTGAACATGGCTATCATATCACCCCTTAACCTTCTCTTCTCCAGGCTAAACATACCCAGCTCCCTAAGCCGTTCCTCCTAAGGCATCGTTTCCAGGCCTTGGACCATTTTGGTTGCCCTCCTCTGGACACGTTCCAGCTTGTCAGTATCCTTCTTGAACTGTGGTGCCCAGAACTGGACACAGTATTCCAGGTGAGGTCTGACCAGAGCGGAATACAGTGGTACTATTACTTCCCTTGATCTAGACGCTATACTCCTATTGATGCAGCCCAGAATTGCATTGGCTTTTTTAGCTGCTGCATCACACTGTTGACTCATGTCAAGTTGATGGTCTACCAAGACTCCTATATGGGCTCTTTGATACCCGATAAGGGAAAGGAAGCAGTATTTTTCTTACAACAAAACGAAGCAGGAATGCTGTCTCCCGCCGTCAGATGCACACGGTCAAAACAAGACTCCTCGGAATGGCAACTGAAGAATTGGGTGTGTGCGGCGGGGCTCACCCAACAGGTGTCTCTCTGTCTTACCTGGCCTGCCGGAGGCAACATTCCATACCTTCCCCAAACATGAGAAGTGGTTAGACACGGCCCCTATTTATCTTCCCATCGCAGGCCCAGTTCCTAGAAATCCAGGCTCCCTGCAGGGTGTTTCTTTCCGCAGAAACACCCTCCAGCGATCTTTGCCCTGCTGAACCTATAATTTCTTGCAGGTGTGGGGCAGAGGGCACTCTCCCCCATCCCATTAGCGGCTTGGAGAAAAACAAACCAGGGGCGATGGGTTCGGAGGGTCCGTTTTTTTCCCGAGACCCTCTCGGAAAACTGAAAGGCAGGGCTGGAAAATCAGGGTTTGGATGTCATTGACGCTCGCTGGGCGACGTTGGGGGGCCGTCAATCACTCCCCAATTGACCTTCTTTGCAGGGTCGTTGTGAGGATACATGGGGGCGGGCGGTGAGGAGAACAGTGGACACCTCCCTTGAGCTCCATGAGGAAAGGCAGACTTATAAAAGGATTACAGTAATACCTTGGTTCTTAAACGCCTCGGTACTGTTGTAAACAAAATCTGCCCTTATTCCAACCAGAGAATATTGAGAAGCAAAGCAACTAGTAAGCCAGATCTTTATTAAACTGTTGCAACAGGGAGAGCGGAGGAGGACCCAGAACCAAAGTGTGCCTGCCCTTAGATACAGGTACCAAGAAAAAACACACACCAAGAACTCTGGCCAATATAAGTTTCAATAGTGGGAATAGTCCCTAATCGCAAATCAATAGTAAATTCTGACAAAAACCAATCCATTCAAATACATATATTCAAACGGAGATTACAAACTCAAACAGAAATTACAAATTTTCGGTGGGGTTTCAGACATGTGGTTTATATATTTTTGTACCTGTTTGCTTGGTACATTTACGAACCTTTATTATATATCTAAGACCTTAAAATTCTTATAACGGTACTCTGGAAGCCAAACACTGCAAACCTGGAAGTAAGTGTTCCGGTTTGCGAACTTTTTTCGGAAGCCGGACGTGCTCCGTTTTGAGTGTTACGCTGAGGTCCGTCTGTTTCCGCTATTTATTTGGCGTTTTTTGTTTTTGCGGTTCTTTTGTTTCTGTTACAGGTGGGTAGCCGTGTTGGTCTGCCATAGTCAAAACAAAATAAAAATTTCTTTCCAGTAGCACCTTAGAGACCAACTAAAGTTTGTTCTTGGTATGTTTCAGTGTATCTGAAGAAGTGTGCATGCACACGAAAGCTCATACCAAGAACAAACTTAGCTGGTCTCTAAGGCGCTACTGGAAAGAAATTTTTATTTTGTTTTCTTTCTGTTTTTGTGACTGCGTGGAACGCGGTCCAGCTACTGATGGATGGATTGTGTGACTGCAGTACGTAGTTTATTGCTTTCGTTTTATGGATCGTTAGATAGTAAAATTCGTGTTCAACTGCTGTTTTAGGGGCTGTTTTTAAAAGTCTGGAACGGATTAATCTGTTTCGCATTACTTTCTACGGGAAGGCGCTCCTTGGTTTTGGAACGCTTTGGTTTTGGAGCGGACTTCCGGAACGGATTACAAACTCGAAAAATTAGAATATAGTGGAAAGGTTTGTTTCTTTCAGTAATTCAACTTAAAAGGTGAAACTAATATATGAGATAGACTCATGACATGCAAAGCGAGATATGTCAAGCCTTTATTTGTTATAATTGTGATGATTATGGCGTACAGCTGATGAGAACCCCAAATTAACAATCTCAACTTTGGGGTTTTCATCAGCTGTACGCCATAATCATCACAATTATAACAAGCAAAGGCTTGACATATCTCGCTTTGCATGTCATGAGTCTATCTCATATATTAAACTCCAGTAGCTAATGAAAACAATTGCTTACATAAATGGACTTTTCCATGATATTCTAATTTTTCGAGTTTCACCTGTAAGTTTGAGAACCAAGGTACCCCTGTAAATACATAAAGGAAATGGCCACTGAGAGCACGCATTTTCCCACGGCTCATAAACTCCACCTTTCGTCTTCTGTTTTCGGAAAGTGCTCATGCCTTCCTTGAAGAGGCCTCCTGAAACGACCGCCACGCCCCTCCTGGAAATCTCCGAGGCGTTTTCCTTTTTCACAACTCTCTGGCCGAAGTATTGACCCCTGGTTTGTCCCTCCCTGCCCCACAGGGGCAGGAGGTTGTTTGGACCTCCATATGGACTAGGAGCTTGCACGGCCTAACCTGCAGTCGGTCAGCCGGAGTCAACTCTGGTCTAGCCATTCGAAGCATGTGAGCCAGCCCATTTGGGGAAGGTGTCGACCTGACGCTCAGGATTTCAGAAATAATTCTCCTTAGAAGAACTGTTGAACTAAATATATCCAGGTGAGCCATTTCCACGAATTAAAAACAAACAAACAAAAACCATAGGGTTCGAAGGGACCCCAGGGTTCATCTAGCCCAACCCCTGCTATGCAGGAATTTTAGATAAAGAGATTTAATTTTAATCCAGTTCCACATGTCTGCTCCAACATGGGATACACTGGTATCAAGTTTATTGCTTATAGCCAAAGGCTGCTGCAATGGTAAAATATATACTAGGTAAATGTAAAGGGACCCCTGACTGTTAGGTCCAGTCGCAGACAACTCTGGACTTGTGACGCTCATCTCGCTTTACTGGCCGAGGGAGCCAGCGTACAGCTTCCGGGTCATGTGGCCAGCATGACTAAGCCGCTTCTGGCGAACCAGAGCAGCGCACGGAAACGCCGTTTACCTTCCCACCGGAGCGGTACCTATTTATCTACTTGCACTTTGATGTGCTTTCAAACTGCTAGGTTGGCAGGAGCTGGGACCGAGCAACGGGAGCTCACCCTGTCATGGGGATTCAAACCGCCGACCTTCTAATCAGCAAGCCCTAGGCTCTGTGGTTTAACCCACAGCGCCACCCGCGTCCCTACTAATTTGATACAAAAACTTAGAATATTTACCGGTACATTATCAAAACATGACCCAATTAGTACAAAGCTATGGAAACACTTTAATATACAAAGCACGTCAAAGTGCAAGTAGATAAATAGTTACCGCTCCGGCGGGAAGCTAAACGGAAGTGGCTTAGTCATGCTGGCCTCATGACCCGGAAGCTGTACGCCAGCTCCCTAGGTCAGTAAAGCGAGATGAGCGCCGCAACCCCAGAGTCGTCCGTGACTGGACCTAATGGCCAGGGGTCCCTTTACCTTTTGGGTTGTCTTGGTTTTTACTGGTTACAGGTGGGTAGCCGTGTTGGCCTGCCATAGTCAAAACAAAATAAAAATTTCTTTCCAGTAGCACCTTAGAGACCAACTAAGTTTGTTCTTGGTATGAGCTTTCGTGTGCATGCACACTTCTTCAGATACACCATACCAAGAACAAACTTAGTTGGTCTCTAAGGTGCTACTGGAAATAAATTTTTATTTTGTTTTGGTTTTTACTTTTTGAAATTGGGCAACCCTACTGTTTTCATCGGAGAAATGTTGAAGGGTATGCTGATTATTTCTGCTTTTATTTTTATTTATTTACTTGAGGGGTGGGGCCACTGCCCCCGTGCCCCTCCCCGGCTATGCCATTGCTAGTCAGTGTGGTGTTGTGGTTAAGAGCGGTAGACTCGTAATCTGGTGAACCGGGTTTGCGTCTCCGCTCCTCCACATGCAGCTGCTGGGTGACCTTGGGCTAGTCACACTTCTCTGAAGTCTCTCAGCCCCACTCACCTCACAGAGGAAGGGAAAGGAGAATGTGAGCCGCTTTGAGACTCCTTTGGGTAGTGATAAAGCGGGATATCAAATCCAAACTCCTCTTCTTATCATATACAGTTCCCGTGCCTCTCGGTCCCTCCCCAGGTTCGCTCTTGCAAAAACACATTTGCTCTCCCTGAAAAGCACTCCCCTTCCTCCTAACCTCGGGTTTCTTGACCCCTTGAGCTCAGCAGGCGAGAAAATTGTGCCCGGAAGCTGACTGGGGCTCAGGAGGGCAAGGCCTTGACTCCAAGAAAAGTGGCATTCTGAAGATGCTCCTTGGTCTCTGACTCAGCGAAACAGCCAGCCGGGATGTTTAGCTGGAAGGGATCAGGGATCATCTCCGGGGATCATCCCACACCGAACCCTGGTGACCGGCCGTGGGATGGCGCCTTCAAGATCCTAGTCCATATGAAGGCAAGGTGGCTGAAGTTTCCCCTTGGGGGCACCTGGTTGGCTATTGTGAGAACAAGATTTTGGTCTAGGGGTGCCGCTCCTCGGAGCCAGCGTATGTTTGTTTGCGAATTAAATCTGTACGCCACTTTTTGCCCAAAGACCACGGTGCAGTTTTGCAACATGAAACACAAAGTAAAAACATTAATTTTTTTTTAAAAAAAAAAACCTTCCCTCGGAAGGTTCAGTTTTTTCAGTTTTCGGACGCCGGAAACCCCGGAAGTAATTGCTTTTTATCTTCGAACAGCTTCCGCTGTGTGCTTTTCAATTTTCTCCGTTGACTTTGGAGACTGCCTGTTATGTACTGAGTTGAATAGGATCCAAACTGCAGCAGTCTGATTTGGTCCTAGAACAATAGGATTGAGATTGCAGCAGTCTGACTGGTCCCAGAACAATAGGATTGAGATTGCAGCAGTCTGATTGGTCCCAGAACAATAGGATTGAGATTGCAGCAGTCTGATTGGTCTGCAGGAGCCACCCAATCCAGCTCCAGGTGGAAGTGAATCCGCACTCTGATTGGCATACAGGAGTATCCCGGAATTAGCCAATCACGTGGGGCCCATTGTGTAAATAGTGTATATAAAGCAAACGTTTTGGGGGAACTACATTCCTCACTACTATGAGCTGAATAAAGAGCATGAAAATCACACTGGACTCCGAGTATCTTTCACTGCCCTTTCTTTGCACCCCGGCCATCGAACGTTTCGGTAGTCGGAGGGTCTTCCGGAACGGATTACGTTCGACAACCGAGGTACCACTGTACAGGTCTGCCTTCAGATCATAGGTGCCAACTCCCAGGGGCACCCACAAAATCCTCCATGAATGGCGTTTCCGTGCACTGCTCTGGTTTGCCAGAAGCGGCTTAGTCCTGCTGGCCACATGACCCGGAAGCTGTATGCCGGCTCCCTCGGCCAGTAAAGCGAGATGAGCGCCGCAACCCCAGAGTCGGACACGACTGGACCTGATGGTCAGGGGTCCCTTTACCTAGAGGAGATGGGGGCTATTTTGGTCCTCCTCTAGTCATTGATTCCGGACATTTTCTCCACTGATTGGCAGTTTTTTTATTACATCCATGGCTAAAAATGAAAGCGAAAGGAGGATTCCCCTCACATTGTGAAACTTTTCGGCTCACTGTCTATTGACTTTATACAAATAGGAGCCTGGGACAAGAAGTTGTTTTTTTGGCAAGGGTGTTTTGCTTTTTTTAAAAAAATTCATTTTGCAGAGAGGAACCGTTGCGACAACAGATGGACATTACAAGGTGGAAAACAAAACTATAAAACGCCTTGGGAGTCCCCATTGCACAGGGGTTAAAATAACAAAGTCCAAGACCATCGGCGTTATCTGATTATCGAGTTCAATTCCAGATTTGCTGGGCGTGGTTTGCCTTGAGAATGATGCATCTGCTGTGCTGTGTGCGGAATAAAGTGCGTCTGGAGACTCTAACCCTCAGTTAAATCTCAAATTATGTGCCATTTTCTTCATATTCCTGATACCAAGCGCCCAGCGTCGGATTTTGGGCTGTTTTCCGTTGAGCGGCAATTCCTACTTGAGTTGCCAAGATCATATATAAGATCAAGAACTTGCAATATCCGGTTGTAAATTTGTTTGTATTTCCTAAATACTGGCTTTTGGGATAGGGTTGGATATTTCATCACTTATCTGTATAACGTTATATTAACACAGAGAGAAAGAGAGAGAGGAGAGAGAGAGAAGGAGGAAGAACTAACTACTGTATTTTCCCATGTATAAGACTAGTTGTTGTTGGGTTTTATAACCAAAAAATTAAGTTTAAAATTGGTGCTCATCTTATACATGGGTAGTGCGGAGGGATGTTTTCTTAATTTGGAGCCCCCCAAAATAAGAGGCGTCTTATACATGGGGCGTCTTATAGACGGAAAAATACGGTATGTCATCTTCAGCTCCTTGGGGAATAGATAGAACCAGAGACTTAGAACCATGTACAGCAATTCAAGCTCCTTTGGAAGTGGGGAGGAAGTGGGATGTGAAAATGCAACAATTAAGAGAAAAACTAAAATGAGATAATTTTTTTTGTGCGTGTGCAATTGCTAAGTGAGATGGGGAGAAGTGGGGGAGAGAAACTGACCGATCCCTGGTTCCTCGTAACAGCCTGGAAACTCAGCTCCAGAAAGGAAATTGGAGGGGGAAGCTCCCGTTTGCAAGGTGCAGGGTGAGGCCATATGCCTTGCCTTCTGGGCTGGCATTCTGTCAGACTACAGCCTCTTTGCCGGGCTGGCAGGAAGCCCAGAGTTTATGCCCGTCGCTGATAGCCTCAAGGCTGGGGAGAGACAGAGATAGCTTATTCCAAGGTTGCCAATGAGGCAAAGGCTTCGGAGAGCCCTCTGCGGAGGGTGAGCTCGTGAACTTGGAACCACAGAACTGGAGAGCCGGAAGGGGACCCCATGGGTCATCTAGACCAACCCCCCTTGCAATGTTGACACTGCTATTCCTCCCGCTTGGCTGCGAGGGGCAGGCTGAGGCTGGCCAGTGGGGAAATTCACCCAGGTTTCCAGTGCGGGGTTCACAGGCCGGGCCAGGAGAAGTGTTTGGGCGAGGATGAACTAGGGGCAGAGGACTACAGAGGGAAGTGAAAGGGCAAGGCATGGAAACCCAGCCAGCAGATTTCCCTTGGCAATTGTGGTTGTTGTTTAGTCGTTCAGTCATGTCCGACTCTTCGTGACCCCATGGACCAGAGCACGCCAGGCACCCTATCCTCCACTGCCTCCCACAGTTTGGCCAAACTCATGCTAGTCGCTTCGAGAACACTGTCCAACCATCTCATCCTCTGTCGTCCCCTTCTCCTTGTGCCCTCCATCTTTCCCAACATCAGGGTCTTTTCTAGGGAGTCTTCTCTTCTCATGAGGTGGCCAAAGTACTGGAGCCTCAACTTCAGGATCTGTCCTTCCAGTGAGCACTCAGGGCTGATTTCTTTAAGAATGGATAGGTTTGATCTTCTTGCAGTCCATGGGACTCTCAAGAGTCTCCTCCAGCGCCATAATTCAAAAGCATCAATTCTTCGGCGATCAGTCTTCTTTATGGTCCAGCTCTCACTTCCATACATTACTACTGGGAAAACCATAGTTTTAACTATACGGTATTTAAGGGTTTGGTGACTTCCGTCTCAGTGTATCTGAAGAAGTGTGCATGCACACGAAAGCTCATACCAAGAACAAACTTAGTTGGTCTCTAAGGTGCTACTGGAAGGAATTTTTTTATTTTATTTTGTTTTGACTACGGCAGACCAACACGGCTACCTACCTGTAACTGGATATACGGACCTTTGTCGGCAAGGTGAGCTACTCCCTTGGCAATATGCTCCCTTTATTCAGCGTCTTGAGGACTAGTACCTTATATTGCAGGGGAAGGTGAGTAGCAAAGCAGCAAGTTCAATCCACGGCATTTCCAGCTAAGTTGAAACCCCAGAGAACCGCTGCCTCGACCCAGTATACCTGAAGGAGCATCTCCACCCCCATTGCTCAGCCCGCACACCGAGGTCCAGCTCCGAGGGTCTCCTGGCGGTTCCCTCCCTGCGAGAAGTGAGGTCGCAGGGAACCAGGCAGAGGGCCTTCTCGGTGGTGGCGCCCGCCCTGTGGAACGCCCTCCCATCAGATGTCAAGGAAATAAACAACTATCTGACTTTAGAAGACATCTGAAGGCAGCCCTGTTTAGGGAAGTTTTTAATGTTTGATGTTTTATTGTATTTTTAATATCTGTTGGAAGCCACCCAGAGTGGCTGGGGAAACCCAGCCAGATGGGCGGGGTATTAATAATATTAGTAATAATAATAGGATGAGATGGTTGGACAGTGTTCTCGAAGCGACTGGCATGAGTTTGGCCAAACTGCGGGAGGCAGTGGAGGATAGGCGTGCCTGGCGTGCTCTGGTCCATGGGGTCACGAAGAGTCGGACACGACTAAACGACTGAACATTATTATTATTATTATTATTATTATTATTATTTATTTTTTTTTCCTAAGTGAGATGGACCAATGGGCTGAGTTGGTTTAAGGCGGCTCCCCATGCCCCTTTTCGAACCAGACCCGGTAATTACGATGAGAAGAAGAGTTTGGATTTGATATCCCGGTTTATCACTACCCGAAGGAGTCTCAAAGCGGCTAACATTCTCCTTTCCCTTCCTCCCCACAACAAACACTCTGTGAGGTGAGTGGGGCTGAGAGACTTCAGAGAAGTGAGACTAGCCCAAGGTCACCCAGCAGCTGCATGTGGAAGAGCGGGGAAGCGAACCCGGTACACCAGATTACAAGTCGACTGCTCTTAACCACTACACCACGCTGGGACCCTTAAGGGAACGGGCCGTTGATTGGGGAAAGCTTTGCAAGCAGAATGTCCCGGGGTTCGAAGTAAGGGCCTCCAAAACGGAAATGTGTCTAGGAAAACAGAATCGCTGCTATCCAGAGGAGCAAAAACCCTGGCTGGAGGGATCAATGGTCTTACTCGGGGTAAAGTTAAAATGTAAAGGACCCCTGGACGGTTAAGTCCAGTCCAAGGCGACTATGGGGTTGCGGCGCTCGTCTCGCTTTCAGGCCGAGGGAGCCAGCGTTTGTCCGCAGGGGGCTTTCCAGGTCATCTGTCAACTCCAGTTTCTCTCTCTTTCTCTCTTCCTCCCCCCCTTCGTAGGTTCCCTTAGTCCTGTTCCCAAAGCAGTTCGTCCATGTATGCATATATATTCACACTTATCGTTTCAAACTGTTTCCTTATTCCGGATGTTTTGACTGAGAAATTCCTTCGAGATATTCCAGTGAGGAGAGATTCACAACAAACAAACCATTCTGGTGTGGGCAGTCGTAAGGGGTGGGGGGATAAAACTCCTCCTGACTGAGATAGCTCAGTCGGTACAGCGTGAGACTCTTAATCTCGGGGTCGTGAGTTCGAGTCCCACGTTGGGCCAAAGACTCGAGATTCCCCAGGATTTTATAGAATAAATCCAGAACAGCTGGATGAAACATTAGAAATGTGCCCCCCCTCCAATGGATTTGGGGACAGATCTAGGGTGGGTTGGGTGTTCTCTGTGTTGGGTACAGGATAGCGGAGAGGCCGTTCGCAGCCCCTAATCGTTACCTTTGGAATGAAGAACATACAGACACAGACAAGACCTATTTGGAGAAATTTTTATTTTTCCTGTTCATTGCTCCCCACCCGTCTCCAGATAAATCTTATATAAATAATACAAACCGACAACACGCCCAAAACACTGGCGACACAAACGAGAATAAGTTAATAATAAATAAGAGGACTGGATTTTAAACACACACACACACACACACACACACACACACAGTTAGAACCACAAAACAGGTTGGGGTTTTTTGACAGGTGCTCAGAGAACAGGGGGACATGATCAATCTCGTCTCTCACACACACACACAAGACCCTGCTTTTGAACATATACGCCCCAAAAGAACCCCAGAATTACTACTTATCTTCTACCATTTAATACCACCCACTTATAAATAAAACTATTTGTTTGCTGCATTAAAGTGCTTGTAACCTGTAATGGTGTTTCACTGACGCTGCGATCCCCCATTGGTTGGGTTTTTAGGGGAAGAGGTCCCTGATTGGTTGGGATGGGCTTGAGTGAAATGAGGTCCTTGATTGGTTGGGACGGGCTTTTGAGATAAGAGGTCCTTGGTTGGTTGGGATGGGCTTGAGTGAAATGAGGTCCCTGATTGGTTGGGATCGGCTTGAGTGAAATGAGGTCCCTGATTGGTTGGGATGGGCTTTTGAGATAAGAGGTCTTTGGCTGGGACAGGGATTTGTGAAAAGAGGCCCCGATTGGGATGGGCTTTTTGATCATAGAGGTCCCTGTTTGGCTAGGGCAGACTTATGAGAAAATATGACCTAGATAAGATAAGTCCTTGATCCCTGATTGGTTGGGATGCGCTTTCGTGCAAACAGGTCCCTGATTGGTTGGGGTGGTCTTTTAGGAAATGAGGTCCCTGATAGGTTGGGATGGGCTTTTTTATAAAAGAGGTCCCCCTGGTTGGTTAGGACAGACGTTTGAGAAATGATGACCTAGTAGTAAAACAGAGCTGCCGGTTGGGCAATGCACTGCCATGGAACAGGTACACAGCTGGCAAGAAGAGATGATGTTCAGAAAACGCACATCCTCCCAAAAAGTGCTGTTTTGCACCAGAGACGGCACCGCCCTGGGCTGTTCCTATTGTCCTCTTGCTCCAGACAGACGGGATGCCGCTTCCCGCAGAGCCCCTCTCTCCGCCCTCCCTGGGCTGCTACGCACAGTGGCAACGTGTGACGATCATGTCGTCAAAGAGCTGCGTGACCACCTTCCCGTCGCTGGCGTAATGCATGAGGACCATGGGTTCGTAGGCGGCGGGGACGCAGCAGGGGGCCGGCGTCTCCCCGGACAGGCTATGGAGCCTGGCCTTGATCTGGGCATGCATGCTGGCCGGCTTGTAGTTGTGGGGGCACGAACCCTCGCAGAAGCTCATGGAGTAGCTGCTGGGCGCCAGCACCCAGTCGGACCACCCGATGTCGGCGAAGGAGACCTTGAGCGAGCGGAGGCAGCACTTGGTGTCGCCTTTGCCGCACTCCTCGTCCAGCTGCCTCGGCTTCCGGACCCGCCTGCGCCCCTGCGCCTCGACCTCCAGGGCGAGCCACTCTCTCCCTTCCAGGGTGGAGGCAGCTACATCCATGGGAAACTCCAGACCCACACGGAGCCTCAGGTCGGGCCCGGCTAGCCACTGCCCCACGGCATCTCCGAGATCGAGGACGGGTGTGGTCTTCGAGACCACCTGGGAGGCCAGGAGCGTGGAGGTTTCTCCATCCCCACCGGCCAGCCTGTAGATGTTGACGCGAGCCAACCCGGTCGAGTTGAGCTGGGAGATGCCGGGGACATCCGGGAACTTCTTGGGCAGAGACAGCTCGGCCCGAACGACATGGAGGCCCCGGCTGAGCGCTGCTGTCCTGGAGACTTCCAGACTGTATAGGGGCCTGAGCGGGCCGCTGGTGTCCCCTGGACCTGCAGCCAATCCTTGGCCCAGAAGCTTAACTGTGGAGAGAATGAAGAGAGGAAGATGTCAGGAGCGAGCCAGCAATAAATCACACAGAGCAGGCGATGTTAACTCTTTATTAGCAAGAACACAATCTGCACAGACTTGGTGGGGTTTCAGCCCTCATGAGCACAGAAGCTCATCCCTGGTAGGTCTTGCCCCATGGATCAGTTGCTGAGGCTGAAGGCCCCCGTCTTCCCCATAGACATCTAGGTCTCCTCCTCTCCTGGGTGTTTTCCAAGCAATCAGGGATGGTTCATGCCAGGGGGGGGGAGGGGAATTATAAGAAGGTCCCTGATAACTGCTGGAAGTATAAACAAAGAGGGGGTTCTTTTTTTAAAAAAATATGTGGTGGGCTTGTTAAAAAAAAAAAAAGCTGGGGTAATTTGGGATAGGATATACAATGAGATTTATTTTTTAAAAAAAGATGTTCAAAGTGAGTTTACGAAACAAAACAAAAAGCTTTCCTGCTAGGATAAAAAAAAAATCCAAAAAGGATGTTGAAAGTTGTTTAACTACGGCCGCTGGGATTCTTTACGCTCAGAAATGGGAAGATGAAGAAGTTCCTACTAAAGAAGAACGGATAAGCAAAAGTAATGAGCTATGTCAGTGGTTTTCGACCATTGTGCTGTGGCACCTTGGGGTGCCTTGAATGATGGTCAGGGGTGTCGCTGGCAACCCTGGCCTCTGTCCCTCTTTCCTCTCCACCCTCCTCTGATGCCCTCTCCCATCTCTGCCTCCCGAAGGCTTGCATGGCTGTTTGCTGCAGCAGCCCCCTAGGCGAATGGTGCCTCTGGGGCTGGCCAGGGGGTGCCGGGTGCCAGGGTCTGAGGGGGCCGTGGAATAAGCAAGCAAGCGGGCGAGGGAGCCCAGTCCCCCAGCCCTTGCTGTTGGGAATTGGCAGGCAAAGTCTCTGGGGCTCGATGAAGAGTCGAGCAGATCCCTTCTGGTCGCTAGATTCTTGATCGATGCTTTATTTCGTAAGAAGAGAAATGGATCACTTTCTGATTTTGATAGCTTAGCTAAACCAAACAACCATTAATGGGAACCAGAACTTAGCTGTAAAATTATAATTTACTTGATAAGAGTTTAAATCATGCTTTAGATGGACGAATGAATTTCGTTGAAAACAATTGTATTATCCAAGTGGAAATTTTGTATATAGAGGTTGTTTTAAATTGGAAAACTCTTTAAACTGTATCGGTTTAAGTGTTATATGTATCGCTGTTATTGTTGTTTGGATATGGGCCAATGGCCGTAATAAAATTTCTACTACAAAGTCTCTGGGGCAGTTTAAGGAGGCACCTCTCCTTGGGGCGGCCGGGGGGGGCAGCTTAGAGGCCAGGGGTGGAGGCAGCAGCTGCCCGTAGGACTCCCAAGGAGAGGGGAGAGGAGGCCGAGGGAACCCTCCACAAGGGAGGCTGTTCGAAAAGGGGGTGAGGGGCTGCCAGCTCTGCAGGCAAAGGGGGACATAACTGGACTCCTGAGCCCCACAGGGGTGCCGCAGACAACCCTGGCCTCCATCCCTCTTTCCTTTCCTCCCTCCTCCGATGCCCTCTGGCATCTCTGCCTCCCAAAGGCTGGCACGGCTGTTTGCTGCAGCAGCCCTGGCTACAAGCTCCACGGGCGAATGGTGCCTCTGGGGTTGGCCAGGGGGTGCTGGGTGCCAGGGGCTGAATTGGCCTTGGAATAAGCAAGCAAGCAGGCAAGGGAACCCAGCCAGCCAGTCCTCCAGTCCTTGCTGTTGGGAATGGGCAGACAAGTCTGTGGGGCAGTGCGAGGAGCTGCCTCTCTTTTGGGCAGGTGGGGCAGCTCAGGGTCCAGGGGCAGCAGCAGCGGCTGCCCAGGGGACTCCTAAGGGGAGAGGAGGCTGGGAAAACACTCTACAAGGGAGGGTGTTCGAAAAGGGGTGAGGGGCTGCTAGCTCTGCAGAGAAGGAGGGGGATGTAACTGGGTTCCTGAGCCCCACAGGGGTGCCGCAGAAAGAAGGTAGTTGGTCAAGGGAGCCGGGAACTAAAAAGGGTTGAAAACGTCCGAGCTATCTTGAATCAGCAAAGCTAACAGATAACAGAAAATCTACCGGTATTTTTTTTTTGAAGAACGGAAACCCTTTTCAGATTATCCGAAGAAAAAATTACAGCAGGAAAAGAATCTGCAACCAGGTTTTGAGCTATGAGCAGCAGAAAGAACGAGAGGCTATGGTGTTATGATTATGATTTTTTAAAAGAGAGTGAAGATGCAGCAAAATGGGGGAAGGAGGGTTAAGGAAAACGTCACGGGAAATGGTCTCGGAAGCCGAAAATAGAAAAGAAATCTCCTTTTAAAATGCATTGGAATTTCTGTGTCAATTTTTTCGGAAATTTAATTAAAATATTATTAAAAAGAAAGAGAGAGAGAGAGAGAGAAACGGCAGTCGAATGAAATCAAGACCAGGATTCGAATAACAGGCAAGGGAAGTAGAATAAATGAACAATGGTGATATAAATTATAATGCAGTAGAAAATAAACTTTTGATGCTTTTGAATTATGGTGCTGGAGGAGACTCTTGAGAGTCCCATGGACTGCAAGAAGATCAAACCTCTCCATTCTGAAGGAAATCAGCCCTGAGTGCTCACTGGAAGGACAGATCCTGAAGTTGAGGCTCCAGTACTTTGGCCACCTCATGAGAAGAGAAGACTCCCTGGAAAAGACCCTGATGTTGGGAAAGATGGAGGGCACAAGGAGAAGGGGACGACAGAGGACGAGATGGTTGGACAGTGTTCTCGAAGCTACCAACATGAGTCTGACCAAACTGTGGGAGGCAGTGGAAGACAGGAGTGCCTGGCGTGCTCTGGTCCATGGGGTCACGAAGAGTCGGACACGACTAAACAACAACTATTTCAGACATGTGGGACAGATCCTAAAGCTTAGGCTCCAATACTTTGGCCACCTCATGAGAAGAGAAGACTCCCTGGTGTTGGGAAAGATGGAGGGCACAAGGAGAAGGGGACGACAGAGGACGAGATGGTTGGACAGTGTTCTCAAAGCTACCAACATGAGTTTGACCAAACTGCGGGAGGCAGCGGAAAACAGGAGTGCCTGGCGTGCTCTGGTCCATGGGGTCATGAAGAGTCGGACACGACTGAACCTCTAAACAACAAAGAAAATAAACGGCAGATAAAGGAATACGACAGGAGCATCGTGGGCACACAGCTGGGAAGTCGAAACATAAGAAATTATGAGACTGAAAGTGAACTGCACGATGTCAGATTTTGTGCAAAAAGCTTTATACTGTATAATAATTATGGATGCAATGAAGGCAGTGGCTGCTTACCTTTTGCCCTCAGGGTATGAACAGTTTTCGCTGCCGGCGGCAAAGTCTGGTTCGCTCTGAGTTGTGCCACCATCTCCCGGTAGACCTGGTGAGCCTCTTGCAGCCCACCTTGACCCAATGCCCCTCGGACTCTGGGAGGCTTCTCCATCCCAAGCCGGTCCAGGATGCTTTGTTTGACAGCCTCCAGCTGCGGGCGGGTGTCTTGGGGGCCGTGGGGTCGCAGGTCAACCACGCCGGACAGGAGAGACTGAAGGAATAGGACCCAGAGGCTGGTGGCAAGGCGAGTGGCTCCGGGCATCGTGGAGTCAAGTCAGAGACCTCGGGGTTGGTGGATTTCTCCAGCGAGCTGTGCTTGGCTTCCCTTCGCTTGGCTGGCGAAGCTAGCCCAGACCTTTGGCTTTATACCCGAGGCGAACTTAAGTCATCAGTGACGTGGAAGTAAACAGAGAAAAGGAAAAAAGAAAAAAAGAAAAAGAAAAAGATTTTGACAGTTGGCTGTGTGTGGTTCCCCCCCCTTTTTTTTCTTCTTCCTTGAAGCTGTTGCAGAAAGGTTTATAATAACTCGAAGATGCTTGGAGTGGGGGCAAAGGCCAGGGCTGCTGTACTCTGCGGCAGTGCGCAACCGGACACCGATTTTTGGGAAGCCGCAAAGTGGGAACAGAGCGGGACAGCAGCAACACTTGCATCTCCTCCCTTGGGGGTTTTTCAGCAGAGGTCGGGTGGTCATCTGCCATGCATGCTTGAGCCGAGATTCCTGCATTGCCAGGGGTTGGACTGGATGACCCTGGGGGGTCCCACCCAACTCTAGTTCTATGATTTTATCTGTGGTTTCCAGCTGCTGGGGCTCAGAGGCATACTCTCGGCTCAAGCGTCCAGGACAGATGACCATCCAGCCTCTGCTGAAAAACCTCCAGGAAGAAGAGAAGAAGAAGAGTTTGGATTTGATATCCTGCTTTATCACTACCCGAAGGAGTCTCAAAGCGGCTAACATTCTCCTTTCCCTTCCTCCCCCACAACAAACACTCTGTGAGGTGAGTGGGGCTGAGAGACTTCAAAGAAGTGTGACTAGCCCAAGGTCACCCAGCAGCTGCATGTGGAGGAGCGGAGACGCGAACCCGGTTCACCAGATTATGAGTCTACCACTCTTAACCACTACACCACACTGGCTCTCTCACCAAGGAAGGAGAGCCCACCACCTCCCGAGAGAGAACGTTCCACTGTCGAACAGCTCCTACCACCAGAAAGTTCTTCTTCATGTTTAGCTGGAATCTCCTTTCTCGTAACTAGAAGCCAACCGTGGGTTCGAGTCCTGCCCTCCAGAGCTCAGGCTTGCAAAGCGACGTGTCTAGAGTTCAAATCGGAATTTCAGCCTGATCCAGGAAGGCTCTCTTTGTGAGTTTGCTCTTTCTCCAAACGAGCCTTTGGCTTTTGCCTTCCGGGCAACTGTTCTGAACACAAAACGTCAGCCAGAGGCGGGTTCCAATTAGCCTCCAAACCTGGCCGTTTTGTATGTCCAACTAAGGATTCACCTGTGGCCCCCTCCATATGTGTTTGGCTTCCCAAATCCCACCAGCCTCAGCTGAATTGGTCAAGAATGGTCAGGAATGATGGGAGAGCCCACCAACATTACACTGCCCGGGGTTGGACTAGATGACCCCTGGGTCCCTTCCAGCTGTGGAATTGCATGATTCTGATGTTCCCTTCCTTTGATGCAAGGCTTCCTTTCAGAACCTCCGGCGCAAACCGGATTGCACCGTCTCCAAGGGGCTGGAACGTCAAGTGGTGTTTTTTGGGGGGTGGATCTGGGCCTCCTTTCCATCCAAATATTTTTGCGGTGATTCGGCGCCTTCCGTTATTGGGTCAGTCGGTGGTGAGCTTTCGGTAAGCCGCGGAGCCTTCGTTCCGAAAATGCCGGCCGGGCGATTTACAAGGCAGCGGAAGCCATAAAACAGGCCCCGGTGATCCGTGTGGAATGAAACCCGTCCAAACATTGGAGTTGCGAGGGATGTTGATTCACGAGGGCGTCATTGACGCTGCTTCACATACACGCACACACACACCCCCATCACCAGGGGACCTGCAACCCAAAAACCCTTCCCTGAAGGGAAACAAGACTCTCACGATTATTTCACAACCTCCCCCTCTTGGGCTAGGAACAAATTCCTCACCATATTTGAGAAGCCTCGAGCCAATTCTGTTGGGAAACCTTCACTGAAAGCATGGCTTTGGAGCTGTTTGCAAATGTTTCACCTCTATGAGAGCAGAGAGCTGTTCCTTATAGGGTGGGGATTAGTTTTATGGGATGCTGGGGGGCATAGCTGTCAACCTTTCCCCTTTTTTGCGGGAAATTCCCTTATTATATAGCATTGGGAAACAGCAGGGAGGGTTGACAGCTATGTGAGGGGGCTGGTTTGGGGGCAGCAGGGCCTCACAGGGCGTGGCCCTGGCCCCCAAATCATTTTTTTTTAAATGACCTGAGTGCTCCTGTTCAGGCAATGGATTTAGAGGGGGGGAGTCTGAATTGGGGATGATCAGGGTTGCTGTGCGGGATATTAGTTTTTTTGGGGGGATAACTTAAGCATAACCTCCAACATTTCTCTGATGAAAATAGGGACATCCTATTCAACAACAAGGGACTCAGGTGGCGCTGCGGTCTAAACCACAGAGCCTAAGGCCTGCCGGTCAGAAGGTCGGCAGTTCGAATCCCCACAATGACGGGGTGAGCTCCCGTTGCTCGGTCCCAGCTCCTGCCAACCTAGCAGATCGAAAGCACACCAGGGCAAGTAGATAAACAGGTACCGCGCCGGCGGGAAGGTAAACGGCATTTCCATGCGCTGCACTGGTTCCCCAGAAGCGGCTTAGTCACGCTGGCCAAATTATCCGGAAGCTGTCTGCTGACAAACGCCGGCTCCCTCGGCCTATGGAGCCGCAACCCCAGAGTTGTCCGTGACTGGACTTAATGGTCAGGGGTCTCTTTACCTTTACTGTTATTCAGCAACAACAACAACAACAACAACAACAACAACTTTATCATTTATACTATATAAAACCACAATAAAACATTAACTATTAAAAAAAACTTCCCTATAGGGGTCTGCTTTCAGGTGTCTTCTAAAGGTTGCATAGTTACTTATCTCCTTGGCTCAGGGGTAATTTCTCTGATGAAAATAGGGACATCCTAAGGGGAAAGCGGGACATTCCGGGATCAGGTCAGAAACCGGGCAGGCTTCTGTAAGCCCAGGACTGTCCCTAGCAAATAGTTACAGGTGGGTAGCCGTGTTGGTCTGCCATAGTCGAAACAAAATAGAAAATTCTTTCCAGTAGCACCTTAGAGACCAACTGAGTTTGTTCTTGGTATGAGCTTTCGTGGTATCTGAAGAAGTGTGCATGCACACGAAAGCTCATACCAAGAACAAACTCAGTTGGTCTCTAAGGTGCTACTGGAAAGAATTTCCTAGCAAATAGGGGCACTTGGAGATTCAAGACGACTTTCTCCAGATATGTTGGGTGTTTGTGTGGGCTGAACTGGCATGGAGCAGTTCAGTTAACCGGGCAGTGATCAATGAAGAGGTGCTGCTGGTCTGGACCCCACAAGAAGCAGCTTGGATGGATTCGGAAGAAAGTTAGACAATTGCAAGGCTGCCCAGGGCGGTTGTGTTCTCCCTTCACTGCTGGAGACTGCAAACGTTTCTGGGTTCGCTGGGCAATGCAAGCAGAGAAACGGTCGCCGTGGCTCCCAGGTCTGGCTGGGGGGGGGGGTGTATTTCGTTCGGGGTACTTGGTTGCTTTGAGTTCCACAACCCATCACAAGAGAAAGGCCTTTGCATAACACCCGTTGGGAAAAGTGGTCTACTAAGAATGTCCTCTCCCAACATTTCCCTGCTGGCGTTGAGCAACGGGGTCACTCAGAAGCTGACACCATGCGGGGTGCAGAGATAGAGCATGTCGCTGGAGCCTCAGGCGCATGTCTTAAAGGAAAAGCCCTTCCGGGTTTCGAATGCACCTGTTTTCGGAAACCCAATCAGGTCGGCGACGCGGCAGGGTGTCCTCCTGATTCTCTGAGCTCAGTTCTGTCTACACGGGCTGCAACTGGTTTCTCTCAGGCTCAGCCGTCCCTGGAGAACTGAAGGTTTTGAGACCTTCTGCGTGCAAAAGCAGATGCTTTTCCCGGGAGTCTGCAGCCTTCCCACAAAGAAAGCACGTCATTTCAGGGTCCCCTAAAAGGGCAGTGAAAACAGCCCGGGAGGTGTCAGCGAGACGCCCAAAATGTGTTGAGATTCCACAGCAGAAGAATTTATCGAAGCTGCTTCCAGGCAAGAGTCAAACTCCAAGAGGGGTTCCATCCTGCCGCTGCAGCTGGACAGGGATTCTTGCCATTCCACAAATCCATCGTCATCATTGATGGAGGCGAGTAGAGGACCAAAAGGCCAGTTTTGACCTGGATCCCACCCAGCCATGGAGGAGCTGATGAACCCACCTCTCTGGATGGCAATGCCAAAAAACAAAACATTTATATATGTGATCCCAACATACCCCTCCAACATAATAATAATTTTATTATTTAATATACAGCCCATCTGGCTGGGTTGCCTCAGCCACTCTGGGCGGCTTCCAACGTATAGAAAAACACAATAAAACATTAAACATTTAAAAACTTCCCCATCCAGGGTCAGGTGGTTCCCTGTCATGGATGCTTTAGCTGAGAATCCTGCATTGCAGGGGGTTGGACTAGATGACCCTTGGGTCCCCATTCTAAGATTCTATGATTCTCTCCATTGATGAGTGCCCAGGTACTCTGCAGATGGGCAGAGGCACGCTTTCTCTCTCCTATTTTTGCATTTTTAAAAATGGAAGTGTGGTACTTTATAGTGTTGTTAGGAATATTTGGGCTGCATCTGATTCTGATGCCAGTAAAAGCATATAAAAGGAATAAATACTGCACAGAGATGAAAACAGGTAGATTGTGGGTGTGTGCTTTTTTAAGCACATCTGCGCCGTTTACAAACGCAAACAAGCAATTTATTCACAAGAGGGCGCGCCCTTCCTCCGATGAACCCCTTGCTTTAAGAAAATAAAAAAACTTCAACTCCCAGCAGACCCTGCGGCCACCCCACCCCTTTCCTTTCGCTTTGCAAACGAACGCAAGGCCCCACGGGACTCGTAGTTCCCGCGCCCTCCTGTTCCGGCTTCCCGTCGCCATGGCGACCGAGCGCCTCCGAACACGTGGAGTTGACGAGCCCGCCTTTGGTCTCCTGGCGGCGGGCGTGGAGTGAAAATCGAGGCCCAGGCTTCGGCGGGGCGTGCTAGGCCGCACCCCGATATAAAAGCCACCTGGGGCAGGTCTTCCTTTTCCTGGAAGCCATGAAGCGGGTGGTGGCTGCGGGGCTGGTGCTGTGCCTGTTGCTCCTCTGGGACCGGTTCTCCCGGGGGCGCGCGGGGCCGCGCGTCTACCTGAGCAGCTGGGCGGTGCGCGTCCCCGCGGGAGCCCAGGTGGCGCAGCGCCTGGCGCGCAGGCATGGGATGCTTTACCTGGGACAGGTGAGGGTGGCCTGCATCTACCTGGGCAAGAGAAAAGGAGAGCAGCAGCCATCCTTCTCCCCAGTGGGTGGGTGGGTGGGGGGAATAATAATAATAATAATAATTAGTGTCCCCCACCAATCTGACTGCCCTTCCCCAGGGATGAGAAGGGATAGGAAAGATGGGGCCAATTTCTTTCTCTCTTCCTGGAAGGGAAGGAGTCGGTTCGAGTGTGGCCTCTGAGCACGTGTGGAGTGCATTCTGCACCGGAAGACTTGGTGCGAGCGGTGGGTTGTTGCTCCGATAGGCTGTTCCTGGATATGGAGGTTTGATTGAGCCGGGTTGACGGGATCGGAGCGACCCACAGGCAGTCCCAAGGCTCTGCCCTCTTAGGTCGGGTCAAGTGTGGCCTCTGAGCGCGTGTGGAGTGCTTTTGCACAGAAAGACTAGGTGCACCCGGACCCGACGCCCACCTGGACTTGTGTCCAGGTTTTGCGAGCGGCAGGCTGCCGCTCCGAGAGGCTGCTCTCGGCCATGGAGGTTTGATTGAGCCAAGTTGATGTGATTTGGGCGTCCCACAAGCCGTTCCAAAGCTCTGCCCTCCTAGGTCGGGTCGAGCGTGGCCTCTGAGAATATGTGGAGTGCCTGATAGCTCGGGTGGGGCATCTCAGTGCATTTGTTGCCGTTGTTGTGTCTTGTGGTAGTGTAGTTGCCTTGTAAGCGGCAGAAAAACTATGCATTCCTTTTTGTGTGTTTTGTTTAGAATAGGATTGTGGGCAAAGTGCCTCTGGACCTATGCACAATGCCATAACTGTAGCAGCTAACAACTCTTCTGTGATAACAGAGAGAGAGAGAGAATCGGAAGTGCAGAGTTGGAAGGGACCCCAGGGATCATCTAGTCCAACCCCCTGCAAATGTAGGAATCTTAGCATCCAGGGCCCATCAGCGTGTAGATATCGCTGGACTCAGCCATGCGAGCAAAACGAAATAGGTCCCTGCCCAAGGGAGCTTCCAAATGAAAATTCAACACAGGGTGGCTGTTGAGGATGGTAAGAAATATGGGCCACATCTGCCAGAGTCGGAATACCCTTCAATTTTTGAGGTTTCCTTCCAAATGGTCGTCTTTCATCCCCCCACCCACCCCCATCGTGCCCCCAAACCAATCCACAGCACCGTTGTTGGCATCCGTCTCGAGAGACAATGGAGTGCGCTTCTGGCGGTGAAGTCGAACCGCTGCGTTTGCAGCACCGAAGTGACTTTCCCGGAGTGCAAGCTTGGGCCATGTGTGTCTGGAGGTCCCGGGCTGCCCAGACGACAAAACGTCTTGGCCTCAAAAATGGGGTCCAAAGGAAAGCAGAACAAGACGTTTGGCACCATCTTGGCTGCAGGAGTTGCCAGAAGGATCTGTGTAGGGTTTCCTCCTGTGCTTTTTCTTCTCCCAAAGATAGCCCTGCAAAGCCGTGGAGGCTTAGGGGCAGAGCTCGTGCAAAAAAAAAAACCCAAACACCTTCTTGACTGTTGTACCCATCCTTCGTTCTCACCCGCACCATCTCCAGGAACCTGTCTTTGCATGCAAAAATAGGTTTATTTATTCATTGCATTTAATATCGCAAATTTCCTCCGAGGAGCTCAAGGTGGTAGGCATTGTTCCACCTCCCCGTTGTTATCTTCTCAACAACCCTGCGAGGTAGTCTTAAGCCGAGAGGCAAGGACAGGCCACCCGGTGAGCTTCATGACTGAGTGGGGACTTGTACCCCAGGTACTAATCTGACACACTAACCTCCAAGCCGCTCTGGTTGGGTGTGGCTAGACCTTCCTGCAAACTCTTTGATTCCATAAGCAGCATTATGCATCCCAAAAAGTTACATGTGTATACCCAGAAAGGTTTTATTTTTAGTGCATCCACAAACATCTAGATCAAGGGAAGTAATAGTACCACTGTATTCCGCTCTGGTCAGACCTCACCTGGAATACTGTGTCCAGTTCTGGGCACCACAGTTCAAGAAGGATACTGACAAGCTGGAACGTGTCCAGAGGAGGGCAACCAAAATGGTCCAAGGCCTGGAAACGATGCCTTATGAGGAACGGCTTAGGGAGCTGGGTATGTTTAGCCTGGAGAAGAGAAGGTTAAGGGGGGATATGATAGCCATGTTCAAATATATCAAAGGATGTCATCTAGAGGAGGGAGAAAGGTTGTTTTCTGCTGCTCCAGAGAAGCGGACACGGAGCAATGGATTCAAACTACAAGAAAGAAGATTCCACCTAAACATTAGGAAGAACTTCCTGACAGTGAGAGCTGTTCGGCAGTGGAATTTGCTACCAAGGAGTGTGGTGGAGTCTCCTTCTTTGGAGGTCTTTAAGCAGAGGCTTGACAGCCATCTGTCAGGAATGCTTTGATGGTGTTTCCTGCTTGGCAGGGTGTTGGACTGGATGGCCCTTGGGGTCTTTTCCAACTCTATGATTCTATGACACACACACACAAACCCCGGTAGAGTCTCGCCTGTTTGTCTGCATCAGTTGCTGATCTCGGGTGTGTTCCTCTCTGGAACAAAACCTGCAAAGAACAGAGACTCCTACAGAGACCAGTAGGTAGACTCCTTATAAAGGTGGATAATTATCCTGCCTCTTTCCATTAAGGGGAGAGTGTCAATGGTCAGGGTGGATGATAATTATCGTCCGGCAAAATCAGATTCCCCCAACCCTTCCTTCCTGGATCTTTTAATGGTTGAATGAATCCAGCAGCCCATAGGATGGGGAATGACTCGATTTATCTCGTAACGTGACAAAACAGTTGCTTTATTCCTTTAAAATATTTATATAGTGCTCTTGAATCAGAGTGGCTTCTGGTTATTAAGAACACTTACATATTTTTTTTTAACATGCCAATAAGACTAAAAACAAAAACCCAAAGCAACGAGGTGGTGCTGTCTCCTAATTGGGAAAGCAAAATCTACTCCCTTGTCAATGCCCCCCCCCCGAACACGGAAAAGCTGGCTACGGATGTTACATAAAATAATTCTTTTTGATCAGCTGTTGTGTGCGGAGAAATAGGAAGCCGGTTGTCCTTGGAGTTAGGATTTATTTTTGCAGAAATCGCCTTTTCTGATTTTTATAGCAATGCCAGGGCAGTAGGACGAGACACCAGGCAGGAACAACTCTGGAAATGCAAAAAAAAATATTTCCATGGGGGTCCCAGCACATCTCCAATTGGTCTGCAACAGCTGGATGGGTCAGGGGTCAGCAAACTTTTTCAGCAGGGGACCGGTCCACTGTCCCTCAGACCTTGTGGGGGGCTGGACTATATTTTGGGGGGGGAGAGAACAAATTCCTATGCCCCACAAATAACCCAGAGCATTTTAAATAAAAGCACACATTCTACTCATGCAAAAACACCAGGCAGGCCCCGCAAATAACCCAGAGATGCATTTTAAATAAAAGGACACATTCTACTCATGTAAAAACACCAGGCAGGCCCCACAAATAACCCAGAGATGCATTTTAAATAAAAGGACACATTCTACTCATGTAAAACACACTTTTAGAAGGCGATTGGGCCGGATCCGGCCCCCAGGCCTTAGTTTTCCTACTCATGGGATAGGTCTTCCTTTTTGCCACTGCCCTCCTCCTGTGTCTTAGAAATGCTGCCTTTCCCCCTTGCCTTTTTCCGTCCCGTTGGCCAAGGAGGAGGGGAAAGCTCATCCTAAGACTTCCCGATTCTCTTTTCTGTTCTGGCAGGTGATCGAGGGAGAACCTTATTATCACCTGAAGCACAGAGGCATCGCACAGAGGTCACTGACTCGACACTGGGGCTGGCACATCCGTCTGAAGAAAGAGCCTCTGGTAAGCCGAGCAAATTGTGGAAGGGCGCAGAAGGGAACTGCAGGAACAGAGAGAAAGGGGGGGGGTGGGTCGCCTCCTTTGACCTTGTCTCTACCCACTAAAGGTAAAGGGACCCCTGACCATTAGGTCCAGTCGCGGATGACTCTGGGGTTGCGGCGCTCATCTCGCTTTATTGGCCGAGGGAGCCGGCATACAGCTTCCAGGTCATGTGGCCAGCATGACTAAGCCGCTTCTGGCGAACCAGAGCAGCGCACAGAAACTATTTACCTTCCTGCCAGAGTGGTACCTATTTATCTACTTGCACTTTGACATGCTTTCGAACTGCTAGGTGGGCAGGAGCAGGGACCGAACAACGGGAGCTCACCCTGTCGTGGGGATTCAACTACCGGTACAACCCCAGAGTCGTCCGCGACTGGACCTAACAGTCAGGGGTCCCTTTACCTTTACCACCTGTGTATCATTTTCTTTTAATGTTGTTGTTGTTCAGTCGTTCAGTCATGTCCGACTCTTCGTGACCCCATGGACCAGAGCACGCCAGGCATGCCTATCTTTCACTGCCTCCCACAGTTTGGCCAAACTCATGCCAGTCGCTTCGAGAACACTGTCCAACCATCTCATCCTCTGTCGTCCCCTTCTCCTTGTGCCCTCCATCTTTCCCAACATCAGGGTCTTTTCCAGGGAGTCTTCTCTTCTCATGAGGTGGCCAAAGTACTGGAGCCTCAACTTCAGGATCTGTCCTTCCAGTGAGCACTCAGGGCTGATTTCTTTAAGGATGGATAGTTTGATCTTTCTTGCAGTCCATGGGACTCTCAAGAGTCTCCTCCAGCACCATAATTCAAAAGCATCAATTCTTCGGCGATCAGCCTTCTTTATGGTCCAGCTCTCACTTCCATACATCACTACTGGGAAAACCATAGCTTTAACTATGCGGACCTTTGTCGGCAGTAAATTTCAGGCAGCCCGTAAGATCATACTGGCATCATTGGAGTGGCTAGCAAGGAGGGAAACACTTTTTAAACTGCCCATCATTTTGCCTGTAGGTCCCCTGGTTTGAACAGCAAACAGTGAAGAGGCGAGCAAGGAGAACCGTCACAGTCGTCCCCACCGATCCGTGGTTTTACAAGCAGTGGTACATGGTGAGTGTCATCAGAAACGGCCAGGGGAACAGGCAAGGATTCGGTGGAGGGGAGGCAAGGAGCTCGGAGAGGCTCTGGGGTTGGTCCGAGAGGTTGCTGGGAGAAATGGGGCAAATGTTTTTTTTATTATTGTTTCGGTTTCGATTTTATATATTGTGATCTTTTCAGCGAACCGCCCCAAGACCTCCGTGTATAGGGCGGTACAGTGGTGCCTCGCGAGACGAAATTAATTCGTTCTGCGAGTGCCGTCGTATAGCGGAAATTTCGTCTTGCGAAGCACGGTCGGAGGAAGCGTGGCTTTTCGGGGTGGGGAATCGCAAAATGTTTTCGTTTTGCCGGAAGCTCGTCTTGCGAGTCACCCTTTCGCTAGCGAATGCCTTTCGTCTAGCGAGGCATTCGTCCAGCGAGGTACCAGTGTATATAAAATCAATAAATAAAATAAAATATAAATAAATAAAGGACTTGATTTAAATCATTTTTTTTTAACAGAAAGACTCCTTCTCCCTGGTATACGTGATCTTAATATTTGCAACCAGATGGAAGGTTTCATTTTTGGAATAGTAAATTTTCAGAGTGGTTTTGACAGTTCTATCAAAAACGACTGATTTGGTTATACCGTTAGAAATACATAAGACAGATAATTATGAAATTATCGTGAGGTTTAATAAGTTAACTGTTTGGACGACCTTTCTGCTGTACTTTATTGGAAGGAGAAAAATAGTCATTTCCTTAATAACAATTTAAACAACTTATTTAACGAAAACAATAACATTACAACGTATGTATACATGTTTGTTAACTGATGCGGTTAAACAATTGGGGGAAAACTTAAAACAAATCCTTATTTCCTGATGAAAAGCCTTTGGACTATAATGTAACTCAAATAGAAAACTATCTTGGGAAAGATTTTTCCTCCAAAAGCATTTTATTTAAAATTTGATTTAAATAAAAAAAAAATCGGATTTAAATTTTAAAAATCAGATTTTTTTTTATTTTTTTTAAAAATAAAAATGATTGATTTTTATCCACCCTGCTCCTTTGAAAAGATGGGTTGAGAGAGCAAAGCAGAACAGCAAAAAAATCTGACCTCAATTCCTGCCGTCTTTTGCGCTCTTCCGTTTCAGAACAGCGATGTGTTTCCGGACCTCAACGTCCTCGCAGCCTGGAGCCAGGGCTATACGGGCTCAGGGGTGGTGGTGAGCATCTTGGATGATGGTATCGAGAAGGACCACCCCGACCTCGTAGCAAACTACGTAGGTAGAATCGGGGTCCCTTGTCACGGGGTGGGGAGAGACACAGTTCAGCTCACATTTTAATTCGCGTTTCCTGAAACGATAAACGAACTGAAACAAACAGCCTTTCTTCTTCGTGTGCCTCCTCCATGAGACGTCCATAGGGTGGCGACCCAAGAACAGGGCCTTTTCTGTGGTGGCTCCCCATTTGTGGAATGCTCTCCCCAGGGTGGTTTGCATGGAGCCTTCATGATACAGCTTTAGGCACCAAGCGAAAACGTTCCTCTACAATCAGGCTTGGGCTGATTAACACCCTTTTAAACGTGTTTGTGGGTTTGGGTTACTGGTTTGTGGGATATATATTATTGTTCTTGTTTTTATCGTGCGCTTTCTGTTTTTATATTGCATTTTCACGTTGTGAACCTCCCTGAGAGCTGCGGATGAAGGGCAGGATATAAATTTAACAAAATCCTTTAACATTCACGTTGCTCTCACGTGTTTGCAATAAGATTCTCCGGCTGAGTGATGTGTACAGAAAAGAAGTATTGGAGAAAAGTGAACAGATCAATGCATTGTTGTTGTTGTTCAGTCGTTTAGTCGTGTCTGACTCTTCGTGACCCCATGGACCAGGGCACGCCAGGCACTCCTGTCTTCCACTGCCTCCTGCAGTTTGGTCAGACTCATTCGAGAACACTGTCCAACCATCTCATCCTCTGTCGTCCCCTTCTCCTTGTGCCCTCCATCTTTCCCAACATCAGGGTCTTTTCTAGGGAGTCTTCTCTTCTCATGAGGTGGCCAAAGTACTGGAGCCTCAACTTCAGGATCTGTCCTTCCAGTGAGCACTCAGGGCTGATTTCTTTGAGAATGGATAGGTTTGATCTTCTTGCAGTCCATGGGACTCTCAAGAGTCTCCTCCAGCACCATAATTCAAAAGCATCAATTCTTCGGCGATCAGCCTTCTTTATGGTCCAGCTCTCACTTCCGTACATCACTACTGGGAAAACCATAGCTTTAACTATACGGACCTTTGTCGGCAAGGTGATGTCTCTGCTTTTTAAGATGCTGTCTAGGTTTGTCATTGCTTTTCTCCCAAGAAGCAGGGGTCTTTTAATTTCGTGACTGCTGTCACCGATGCATGGATAGTCCAGTATAAATCCACCATCAATCCCCTATTATTGCATCAGTGGCTGTCTGCTGGCATCCGTCTGTCTCAGGAAACAAGAGGAGAGTGCCTTTTGGGGTGATGTCAAACTGACGGACGGTCGCAGCGCCTGCTGCGGCTGCAGAAACCGATAAGGGAGAGACATGTTTTATTGCAGCCGGGGCAGATGAAGGCGTCTGGTTGTGCCGCTGCAGATGCACCAGGGCGTTTTTTCTCTCTGCGCTCGTCCCTGCGGCCATTCCTCCTCTGGTCACTTCTTTTTGCTTTGCTCCCAAGAAGCAGGCTTATATTAGTGGAAATACTCGGTGTTAGACACCAACGATACATCATTTTCATATGATTTTCTCTTAAAGCATAACAAGCTGTAAAATTTATATCCATATTCCACTCTCACCGGACTGCTATTAACTGATTTTGCTTCTTGGAAACTGGAGCTTCATCGATCTTGGCTTTTTCTTTTAGGACCCCGAGGCCAGTTACGATTTCAATGACGACGACCCTGACCCACAGCCTCGATACAATGCTTGGGATGAGAATCGGTGAGTTTATTCTTCTGCCAAAGTCTCGGCCCAGTATACCTGAAGGAGCGCCTCCACCCCCATCGTTCTGCCCGGACACTGAGATCCAGCTCCGAGGGCCTTCTGGCGGTTCCCTCACTGCGAGAAGCAAAGCTACAGGGAACCAGGCAGAGGGCCTTCTCGGTAGTGGCGCCCGCCCTGTGGAATGCCCTCCCATCAGATGTCAAAGAGATAAACAACTTACATTCAGAAGACATCCCTGTTCAGGGAAGTTTTTAATGTGTGATATTTTCATGTATTTTAATCTCTGTTGGAAGCCGCCCAGAGTGGCTGGGGAAACCCAGCCAGATGGGCGGGTACAAATAATGACTTGTTATTATTATTATTATTATTATTATTATTATTATGGCATGGAGCCAGATCTGTTTTGGACAGGCAGGCAAGGTCAATCCATATTGGAGTGGCCACAACCAGACTGAGGAACACGGAGGAATTATTTGAAAAAGATTCTTCAAATCCTAAATTCGCTACAATGTTACCTTGGTTCTCAAACTTAACCCGTTCCGGAAGTCCGTTCCAAAAACCAAAGGGTTCCAAAACCAAGACTCGCCTTCCCATAGAAAGCAATGCAAAACGGGTTAATCCGTCCCAGACTTTTAAAAACAACCCCTGAAACAGCAATTGAACATGAATTTTACTCTCTAACGAGACCATTGATCCATAAAACGAAAGCAATAATCAATGTAAGGTACCGTGAAATAAATAAGACAGTATTGTAGGTGATAAAAATTGAAATTAATTTTTTCCCCTTACCTGCACTAATGATAGTCACTGTTTGGATGCGGGGCTTTTATCCATTTCGGCAGTCAATCAATCCATCAGTAGCTGAACTGGGTTCCACACAGTCACAGAAACAAATGAGCCGAAAAAGCCTCAAAAACAAAAACGCAAAATAAACAGCCGAAACAAAAGCGCCAAACTTAATCCGTTCCGGAAGTCCGTTTGACTTTCGAAATGTTCGAAAACCAAGCTGCAGCTTCTGATTGGTGCAGGCGCCCCGGAAACAATAGCCGGCAGCCGCATCAGACGTTCGGCTTCCCAAAAATGTTCGAAAACCAGAACACTTACTTCCGGGTTTTTGGCGTTTGGGAACCAATGTACATGTACTCTGCATTTCCTCAATAGTTTGCAATTAAAAAAAAAATCACCATGAAAATTCACCACCGTTTTAGTGTGAATTTCCCTTAATGTACATGTGTGTACGCCGTTTCGCCTCCTGCCAGTGAGTTTTCCGCAGCTATTTCCCATAATATTATGCACAATATTTTCAGGCGCCGCTCCTAATTGGTGCGCGTTTCTGATCCATTCATTGGCTGGAGAAACACACTGCAAAACTCAGAAAAGCGCAAATTTCAAGATGTTTTAGTCCGCGAGTTGTTTTTGGAGCGTGTCGATTTTCTGTAGGTTCGTCTTTAAACGCGGAACAAAACTGGACTGCTCCCCTGTCCTTAACTGCTGTTTGTGTCTTCTAATGGCAGGCACGGGACACGCTGCGCCGGGGAGGTGGCAGCCACGGCTGACAACGACGTTTGCGGAGTCGGCATCGCTTACCGGGCAAAGATCGGGGGCAAGTGAACCCTTGTTTCTGGGATGACTTGGGGGAAAGGGAGGGGGTCTGGGGTTTCGGGTCAATTGCAAGAGGATGGCTGCGGAGGAAACGGCCCAGGTTCCGTCCCCAGGTGGATGCTACAAGTAAGGGGCCAAGAGATTCCAGATTATATGATTGGCGTTTTTGTATGCATGGATGACTTCCAAGTAAGGGGCCAAGAGATTTAAAGATTACACCCATGAGCCCACACAGTTTTTGCAATGCATGCCTCTCCGTGCTACAATTCACCCCATACCTTTAAAGTACACCCAAAGCCCACACAGCTGCAAGAATCCTCTCCGTGCTACAATTCCCAGCATCCTTAAACTACAGTTCCCGCTTTTTTTGTGGGGTGGTAAAAATGCAATTTAAAGGTACAGGTTCATAGAATCCTAGAGTTGGAAGAGACCCACAAGGGCCATCCAGTCCAACCCCCTGCCAAGCAGGAAACACCATCAAAGCATTCCTGACAGATGGCTGTCAAGCCTCCGCTTCAAGACCTCCAAAGAAGGAGACTCCACCACACTCCTTGGCAGCAAATTCCACTGTCCAACAGCTCTCACTGTCAGGAAGTTCTTCCTAATGTTTAGGTGGAATCTTCTTTCTTGTAGTTTGAATCCATTGCCCCGTGTCCGCTTCTCTGGAGCAGCAGAAAACAACCTTTCTCCCTCCTCTATATGACATCCTTTGATATATTTGAACATGGCTATCATATCACCCCTTAACCTTCTCTTCTCCAGGCTAAACATACCCAGCTCCCTAAACCGTTCCTCAGGTTGTATGGAGCCCGTGCTGCAAACAGCATCAGGTTGCATGTTTGGACTCTGCTTACATGGGTTACCTATTCTCCAGCATTTAAAGACACCTGAGAGCAAAAAGAGGATATTCTGATCTTGTGGCCTGTTTCCCGGGATTATAGGGCTTGAAAGGAAGCCAGGTGGCCCCCGGAAAACTAGGAGACTGCATTCAGTATCTTGCAGGAAGAACGTCATGGGAAAGGGGAGACCAACCTTGCCCATAGCCCAGAGAAGGAGTAAGCTGCGTGCTTTCCTCCTCCCTCCCCACCGCTTTTTCCTTTTGTGTCATGTCAGCAAACCTGCTGCCCCCGGAACCGGGTGTGGTTGAGGGAAGCTGAACGGGACGCAGCTGTGGGCAGCCTGAGGAGCTACCATCCGCCTTGGCACCCGTCAATAAAAGGCCCAAAGAGAGAGACTAGAATGGTGCCTGCTGTTGCCAGGAACTCTCTTTGTTGTGAGACATTTGTGCGTGATGCTGAGAAATTGCTGGGGGAGAACCTGGAGGCTCAGAGGGAGGGAAATGAATTGATAATTGATTTATAGGTATCAGCAACTTGGTATGAATGTAGCTCCTTGTATACACAGCCGTGAATTTTTTGGGGGAAAATATTTCTGTTTAATTTGTCTGTTGTGGCTTCAGGTTTAAGATATATTTTTTAAGGTATTAAGTTGTATGGAAAAGAATTAAACATATAGGTATATGTTTAATGAAATAACTAAACAAAAAATGTATATGTTTAATAAAATAATGGAGACTGCGGCCTGGGAAAATTGACAGAGCATCCTACCCCCTTTTCCCCCCTCTCAGGGGTGAGGATGCTGGACGGCACCGTGACGGACATTGTCGAGGCTCAGTCCTTGAGTTTCCACCCTCAGCACATTGATATCTACAGTGCTAGTTGGGGCCCAGAAGATGATGGGAAAACGGTGGACGGTCCCGGCATTCTGGCCACGGAAGCCTTCCGCAACGGCATAATTAATGTAAGAATTCGCATCCGCCCCAAACGGTCCCCGGCAAATTGTTTCCAGCTTTCGGAGTGCTGCAAGCTGCTGGGCTGAAGTATAGCCTCTTGGGCTTGCCGATCGGAAGGTCGGCGGTTCGAATCCCCGCAATGACGGGGTGAGCTCCCATTGCTCTGTCCCAGCTCCTGCCCACCTAGCAGTTCAAAAGCACGTCAAAGTGCAAGTAGATAAATAGGTACCACTCCGGCGGGAAGGTAAACGGCGTTTCCGTGCGCTGCTCTGGTTTCGCCAGAAGCGGCTTAGTCATGCTGGCCACATGACCCGGAAAAACTGTCTGCGGACAAACGCCGGCTCCCTCGGCCAGTAAAGCGAGATGAGCGCCGCAACCCCAGAGTCATCTGCGACTGGACTTAACTGTCAGGGGTCCTTTACCTTTTTTATGTTGGAATTAATTGGTTGAAAAATTCTGAAATTTAATATTAAAAAGTCTGTTTTTATCTATGCATATCCGCATACAGGAAACGGAACCATCAGAATGATGCAGTTTTATGGAATTATTCCCCCCCCCCCGCCCAACAGATTTTCTCATTCTGTTTTCAGGGCCGCCGGGGGCTGGGCTCCCTCTTCGTCTGGGCCTCGGGGAACGGCGGGCTCCGCGGCGACAACTGCAACTGCGACGGCTACACCAACAGCATCTACACCTTGTCGGTGGGCAGCACGACCGAGAGGGGCCGGGTGCCCTGGTACAACGAGGCCTGTGCCTCGACCCTCACGACCACCTACAGCAGCGGGGCGAAAGGGGAGAAGCAGATTGTGAGGTCCCTTTTTTGCTCGCGGTTCTCTTGACAAGGGCGGGGCGCAATCGGAGGGCAGGCAGGCAGGCAGGCAGGGCTGTCTTCAGCAGATGCGGTGCCGGGGTGCAAATATCCGCCCAGTGCCCCCAAATTACCACGGATAGTGTTGGGGTGGCCGTGTTAGCAAACGTCCCGCGGGGGCAAGTTGTGAGACTGACCTCCAGGTAGGGACGGAGCCTGCGTGCCCTCCTGGCTACTCGAGTCCAGGGGCACATTGATAATATGCGATTGTTCCCCAACGTGAAGAGCAACACACACTAGCCATTAAGGCTAAAACTTGTTGTTGTTGTTGTTGTTCAGTCGTTCAGTCGTGTCCGACTCTTCGTGACCCCATGGACCAGAGCACGCCAGGCACCCCTATCCTCCACTGCCTCCGCAGTTTGGCCAAACTCATGCTAGTAGCTTCGAGAACACTGTCCAACCATCTCATCCTAAGGCCAAAACTACTTTATTGTAGATAAGATGCAGAGTATGCCTCTGCTTCCCAGCTCATTAAGTCAGAGCTGTGCATTAGCGTGTCCGGCATCTCTCAAGCCAGAAACGAAAGTAAAGTACAATAGTAAAGTACAAAAACATCACGTGTGTGAGAAAGCTGGTAGAACTGGTGGCTTTCCCACAGGATGAAAACAGACACATAGTCATGCTGGCCTCGCTGCTGCAGCTTTCGCAGCTCGGCTTGTAATAATATCCTGGCAGGCCGTCGCTGCGCACTGCCTGCCATGGGGGGGGGGGCGCACAACTCTCCCCCATGCCGCTGAAAGAGAGCGATGCCCGCAGAGGCTTGGGAGTGAAGCTGCACACTATCTTATTCAGTGCACGTGGTGGGATGATTTCACAAATCTGTGGGCTGGAAAAACCCATGCCAAATTGCTGACCCATTAGGTCTCACCTTCTGAATTACTCAAATTGGATCTTACTGCAGCAAAAAAAGGTGTATAAACCAAATTCTGGATGATGTGGAGCTATATCAAAATCTCTTAACTGGTGGGGGAGTTTGTTCACCGTTAAATATCGGCATTACCCCTATCTACAGAGTTCCGTCTTATTTAACATCACTCACGGTTGCTTCACATCGTTATGCCTTCATTAGAGCTAGGTTTAATGTTTTTCCATCGAACGTGATGAGTCATAGATTTACTAAGGGCCAAGTTTCTCCTATGTGTGCCTGTGAAAACAAATCAACTGAATCTCTACAGCATGTAATGTTCAATTGCCCTATGTACAGATCGATACGTGCCAGTATATTAAATCCGATAATTCAGTCCATTGCTGATAAGCCAGTTGACCTACGTCTTGCTTGGGTTCTCCAAGATGTGGACCCTTATATAACTCTACAGGTTGCTAGATTCCTAACAGCCGTCATCTCGCACAAGAGACAAAATGGGATGTCAGCCGATTACTGATAATTAGATATGTTTTTCAAAAATAGAATTAGACATTGGTTTTAGTTTTGGGTGCCTAAATTTTAACCTTAATTCTTTTTTAGATATGTTTTATCGAAGTGATAATATTGGTCCCTGTGAGTTGTGTTATTATATCCGCGGCCTGTATTGGGTTGTCGTTTTATTTGATTTTATCTGATTTTTGATTGACTGCTTGTTTTGTATTGTATGATTGTATTGCATGATGGGCGCAAATGCCGAATAAACATCTATCATCATCACTGCGCACCCGCCAGCCATATGGTTGGCGGGGCGCAGCTTCCTTCCTAAGCCTCTACAGGGATTGCTCTCCTCCCGAGGAGGCTTGGGAGGGAAGCTGCATGCCCGCCAGCCTTATGGTTGGAGGGGCGCAGCTGGCGGGCATGCAGGAAAAGGGGAGGCCCCTGGCAAAGCCGCGCAGCTCCCCCATTTGCTGGGGCGTCCCTGAGAGGCCAGCGCCCTGGTGCGACGCACCGCTAAGCCCTATGGGAAAGACGGCTCTGCAGGCAGGGAATCCAGCCAATCTCACGCATGCACCGTCTGGTAAAAAGGCCGTTTTTAGAATGCATACATCTTCTTTGGCGATCCCTCATAGCCGAGTAAGATTGCCTTCCATAAACACAGTTTTAACAGTGAGTCCGTAAGTGACCGTGGAGGCCAATTTTGGACCCACACATCCTACCACAGTGGCAACATAGGTTTCTGGGCAGGAGTTGATCCCTGCATGTGGAGGAGCGGAGACGCGAACCCGGTTCACCAGATTACGAGTCTGCCGCTCTTAACCACTACACCACACTGGCCCCATACACAAACATGCCCTTCCAATTGTATTTGAAGGCTTTGTGAGTGAAAAGAATGATTGGGAGTGAAAAGAATGATTGGGAGAGGTTTCCCCCAATATACTGTATTTCCTTCTGCAGAGGAAATAGGGGGGGGGTGTCATTAAGAATCATAGAATTGTAGGATAGCTCTCTCCTGTAGTATTTCGGACCTGTGGTCTATGTACCTTGCACACGAACATTCGTTTTATTGACGGCACCTTAGAACTCTTACAAACAATGGGAGAAGACGGTAGCAACCTGTACTTTTTATTGTATTCTTGGTGATGCTCTTTCCCCTCGCAGGTGACCACAGACCTGCGCCACACCTGCACCAGCGGCCACACGGGAACGTCGGCTTCCGCCCCCCTCGCGGCCGGCATGATTTCGCTCGCTTTGGAAGCCAAGTAAGAAGGGAGGAGAGTCAGCTAACCCTCTTTGGGGTACAAGGGCCCCCACCGCAAATCTTCCGGAGGGGATGGGGCAGTTTGAGAGTGCCGGGGACCTCGGGATTAATTATATTTGTCCGTAAAGGTATCCCGATAAAAACCGCGGCGCAAAATATCGTCAGGGCAGCTTGCTGTGCCGAAACGAAAGAATAAAACGGCAGGTAGCCATTAAGGGTAAACTGGACAACTGAAGACTTTTTTTTAGGGGAAAGGGGCTGTAACTCTAAAGCAGGGGTCAGCAACCATTTTCAGCCGTGGGCCGGCCCACCGTCCCTCAGACCATGTGGTGGGCCGGACTATATTTTTTTTGGGGGGGGGGAGATGAATGAATTCCCCTGCCCCACAAATAACCCAGAGATGCATATTAAATAAAAGCACACATTCTACTCATGTAAAAATACGCTGCTTCCCGGACCATCCGCGGGCCGGATTTAGAACTTAGGTGATTGGGCTTCATCCGGCCCATGGGCCTTAGGTTGCCTACCCCTGCTCTACAGGCAGAATGTCCCTGGTTTCCATGCCCAGGTTGAGGTGGGAATGTCCTCTGAAAATCTGGACAGACACCGATGGTCGGTGTTGACAGCGCTGAGCTTCATGGGCCCATGGTATGACTAGGTCAGGGATCAGCAAACTTTTTCAGCAGGGGGCCGGTCCACTGTCCCTCAGACCTTGTGGTGGGCTGGACTATATTTTGAAAAATAATAATGAACGAATTCCTATGCCCCACAAATAATCCAGAGATTCCTTTTAAATAGAAGCACACATTCACTTATGTAAAAACACCAGGCAGGCCCCACAAATAACCCAGAGGTGCATTTTGAATAAAAGCACACAATCTACTCATAGAAGAAGAAGAGGAGTTTGGATTTGATATCCCGCTTTATCACTACCCGAAGGAGTCTCAAAGCGGCTAACATTCTCCTTTCCCTTCCTCCCCACAACAAACACTCTGTGAGGTGAGTGGGGCTGAGAGACTTCAGAGAAGTGTGACTAGCCCAAGGTCACCCAGCAGCTGCATGTGGAGGAGCGGGGAAGCGAACCCGGTTCACCAGATTACAAGTCTACCGCTCTTAACCACTACACCACACTGGCTCATCTAAAAACACGCTCATTCCCGGACCGTCCGCCTGCCAGATTGAGAAGGCGATTGGGCCGCATCCGGCCCACGGGCCTTAGGTTGCCTACCCCTGGATTAGCGCATGGTGCTGATAACGCCAAGGTTGGGGGCTTGATCTCCGTACAGGCCGCCTGCACATTCCTGCGTTGCAACCCTTTTATGTTTCTCACGCCCTTCTCCGTCTTTGTAGCCCGGCCCTTACCTGGCGCGACATGCAGCACCTCGTCGTGAGAGCCTCCAGGCCAGCCCACCTCCAGGCAGACGACTGGGCTACGAATGGCATGGGGCGCAAAGGTGAGGCTGGGGAGAGCTGGGGTCGAGGCAACATCTGGAAGGCTGCCACATCTGGAGCGCTGCAGGTTCCCCCCTCCTCTGTCTTTGCAAGTCTCCAATTCAGCATTTCCCAACCCTGGCCCTCCAGCTGTTTTGGGACCACAATTCCCATCCTCCCTAGCTAGCAGGAACAGTGGTCAGGGACGATGGGAGTTGTAGTCCCAAAAAGTCTGGAGGGCCGAGTTTGGCCATGTCTGAATTGAAGCACAATTGACCTCCCATTCTTGCGAGCATCTGAGCGCCTGTGTTGTAGAATCATAGGATTGTAGAGGAGGGAGGGACTCTGAGGGTCATCTGGCCCAACCCCCTGTGATGCAGCGTCGCCTCTAAGCACAGCAGAGATCACCTTACCTTCAGGCAGGGTCCTCACAAATCTCTCACGGCTCCAGTCACTCCAGAATGGACGCCCGCCACGGATGGCAAAGGAAACTTGTTACTTGCATCAATAGGAGTATAGTGTCTAGATCAAGGGAGGTAATAGTACCACTGTATTCTGCTCTGGTCAGACCTCACCTGGAATACTGTGTCCAGTTCTGGGCACCACAGTTCAAGAAGGATACTGACAAGCTGGAACGTGTCCAGAGGAGGGCAACCAAAATGGTCAAAGGCCTGGAAACGATGCCTTATGAGGAACGGCTTAGGGAGCTGGGTATGTTTAGCCTGGAGAAGAGAAGGTTAAGGGGTGATATGATAGCCATGTTCAAATATATCAAAGGATGTCATATAGAGGAGGGAGAAAGGTTGTTTTCTGCTGCTCCAGAGAAGCGGACACGGGGCAATGGATTCAAACTACAAGAAAGAAGATTCCACCTAAACATTAGGAAGAACTTCCTGACAGTGAGAGCTGTTCGGCAGTGGAATTTGCTGCCAAGGAGTGTGGTGGAGTCTCCTTCTTTGGAGGTCTTTAAGCGGAGGCTTGACAGCCATCTGTCAGGAATGCTTTGATGGTGTTTCCTGCTTGGCAGGGGGTTGGACTGGATGGCCCTTGTGGTCTCTTCCAACTCTAGGATTCTATGATTCTATGAAACTTCATGGAGGTATTTTGCCCTCACTCGGATGGAGTAGTTGGTGAAGGTAGTCCATGTTTGGGGAAACACTGCTCTAATTCCTCCGAGGGAGCAGGATCTCACCATTGTTTTTCTTGTTTCTCCCCCCTCCCTCCTTTCAGTGAGTCACTATTATGGATACGGGCTCTTAGACGCTGGGCGCCTGGTGGATCTGGCCAAGAGGTGGAATACGACTGGGCCCCAGAGGAGATGCTCCATCAGGATTGTCTACAAGCCTTTGTAAGGGACAGATCCTCAACAGGCAGAGGGCCTTTTCGGTAGTGGCGCCCTCCCACCAGATGTCAAGAAAATACAGGTGAAACTCGAAAAATTAGAATATCATGGAAAGGTTCATTTATTTCAGTAATTCAACTTAAAAGGTGAAACTAATATATGAGATAGACTCATGACATGCAAAGCGAGATATGTCAAGCCTTTATTTGTTATAATTGTGATGATTATGGCGTACAGCTGATGAGAACCCCAAATTAACAATCTCAACTTTGGGGTTTTCATCAGCTGCACGCCATAATCATCACAATTATAACAAGCAAAGGCTTGACATATCTCGCTTTGCATGTCATGAGTCTATCTCATATATTAAACTCCAGTAGCTAATGAAAACAATTGCTTACATAAATGGACTTTTCCACGATATTCTAATTTTTCGAGTTTCACCTGTAAATAACTGTCTGACTTTTAGAAGGCACCTGAAGGCAGCCCTGCTTAGGGAGGTTCTTAATGTTTTATCGTGTTTTTAATATTCTGTTGGGAGCTGCCCAGAGTGTCTGGGGAAACCCAGCCAGATGGGCAGGGCATAAATAATTTTATTATTATTATTATTATTATTATTATTATTATTATTATTATTATTATTATATCTTCCAAGCAGGTTGGCAACTACAGTGGTACTTCGGGTTACAGATGCTTCAGGTTACAGACGCTTCAGGTTACAGACTCCGCTAACCCAGAAATAGTACCTTCGGGTTAAGAACTTTGCTTCAGGATGAGAACAGAAATCGTGTGCGGCGGCAGCGGGAGGCCCCATTAGCTAAAGTGGTACCTCAGGTTAAGAACAGTTTCAGGTTAAGAACGGACCTCCGGAACAAATTAAGTTCTTAACCCGAGGTGCCACTGTAATGTCCTAGCTATAAAAATTCTTGAGAATTGAGGCTGTTACTTGCAACTAGATTTGACTACAGCGAGGAATGAGGGGAACAGAGTTTAGGCTTACACAGGATGAACCACTTTGGGGACAGGTGCCAATGTACCCCAAAGTTAATTTTGTTCATTTTGTACACGAAGAGGGGCCCCAGACAGGCAACCTGAAAACACGTAACCCGAAGGGTTTGTAACCCAAGGTACCACTGCAGACTGTTTGCTTTGGTAAGGCTGAAATCCAAAGAGCCAGTGTGGTGTAGTGGTTAAGAGCGGTGGACTCGTAATCTGGTGAACCGGGTTCGCGTCTCCGCTCCTCCACATGCAGCTGCTGGGTGACCTTGGGCTAGTCACACTTCTCTGAAGTCTCTCAGCCCCACTCACCTCACAGAGTGTTTGTTGTGGGGAGGAAGGGAAAGGAGAATGTTAGCCGCTTTGAGACTCCTTTGGGTAGTGATAAAGCGGGATATCAAATCCAAACTCCTCCTCTTCTTCTTCTTCTTCTTCTTCTTCTTCGGGTGAAAGCACATCTGTATTTTGGGATAGCTAGTTTGTGCAGGTATGGAGCCAGAGAATCAAAATGGGAAGATGGAAATTTATCATACCATGGGCAGAATTTCCTTATAGTGGCCAGGTTGTTTTGATGCTTGATAATCTTTCAGATGTTGACAAATTACAGTGGAACCTCAGGTTGCGGACATTATCCGTGACGGAGGCACATCCACAACCCGCAGCGTGTGTAACCTGCAGCACTGCGTCTGTGCACGCGTGTGACACAATTTGGCGCTTCTGTGCATGCACGAGCAGCAAAACCCGGAAGTAACCCTTTCCAGTACTTCCGGGTTTCCCGCGGTCCGCAACCTGAAAACACAGAACCCGAAGCGTTTGTAACCCAAGGTACCACTGCAGACTGTTTGCTTTGGTAAGGCTGAAATCCAAAGAGCCAGTGTAGTGTAGTGGTTAAGAGCGGTGGACTCGTAATCTGGTGAACCGGGTTCGCTTCCCCGCTCCTCCACATGCAGCTGCTGGGTGACCTTGGGCTAGTCACACTTCTCTGAAGTCTCTCAGCCCCACTCACCTCACAGAGTGTTTGTTGTGGGGAGGAAGGGAAAGGAGAATGTGAGCCGCTTTGAGACTCCTTTGGGTAGTGATAAAGCGGGATATCAAATACAAACTCTTCTTCTTCAAAGGTATCTCCTCCTGCAAGGGGGCGGACATGTTCTAAGCCCACTGCAAATAACTCTGCCTCTTCTTCCTCTTCCTCTCCTTTGGCTTTCTGGCAGGCTGATCGGTTCAAGGCTCTCCATCGCCAAAAACATTACCTCCTCCTCCTGCCCGGGGAACGACCAGAGCATCCGCTCCCTGGAGCACGTGCAGGTCCAGATCTCTCTCCGCTACAGCCGCCGAGGAGATTTAGCCATCTCTCTGACCAGCCCCATGGGGACAAAATCCACTCTGGTGGCTGTCAGGTAAGGCCGGGCGATATATTGATACATCGTCCCAAACCGAAGTCTGTATCGTGTTGTCGGCTTCATCGTTTCTGACCGGGCTATATTTCGTGAATCGTGATGGGCGATATTTTCCCCAAAACCGGTTTCAAGCCCATGTTACGATATTAATCATTATAAATTCCCCTCAAATAAAATACAGTTAGTCAAACATTTCCCAATACAGTGTGGTGTAGTGGTTAAGAGCGGTAGACTCGTAATCTGGGGAACCGGGTTCGCGTCTCCACTCCTCCACATGCAGCTGCTGGGTGACCTTGGGCTAGTCACACTTCTCTGAAGTCTCTCAGCCCCACTCACCTCACAGAGTGTTTGTTGCTTCTACAGGCTGAACAACCCCAAGTCCTTCAACCATTCCTCATAAGGCTTGGTTTCCAGAGCCTCAATCCTATTGTTCACCTTCCAGCTTGTCGACATCCTTCTTAAACTGGGGTGCCCAGAACCGCACGCAGGTGGCGCCAGATCAAAGCAGAATATTATCAACCTTGTTTTTGGACACTATGTAATTCTGTGGATGCGGCCCAGAAGAGCAATAGCTTTACTTGCTGCTGCATCACACCGTCGGCTCATGTTAAACTCGACTGTGAGCCCTAGCGGTTTCTCTCTTTTGCCCGCCAGGCCCCACGACACCAGCCGCGAAGGGTACAGGGACTGGTCTTTCATGTCCACACACTACTGGGACGAAAATCCGTGGGGCGTCTGGTCCCTTCTGTTGGAGAACAAAGGCGATGCGTACAACACGGGGTCCCTCGACAGCTTTGTGTTAAAACTGTACGGGACAGAGGAAGATATGAGGGCAAGACCAGCCGCAGCCTCGATGGTGGGCAGCTGTGCTATGCGAAGCGCTGATGGAGCATGCCTGGGTAAGCTGCGTCTATCCCTCCTTACCCCTGCTGGCAAGCCGTGGAGCCTGCGGAACTCCTTGCCACTGGATTCCAGTAACAAAAGAAATGGACCGTTGGAAATTGGGGGGGGGGCTCTTTTGGTTTGGCGGGAGGGATCTCCCGTACCCCAGGCAGGTTTTGGCAGGTGATTGACAGGCGGACCCACGTGCGCTGACATCTTCCCCGCCAGGAAATGCAGCGGCCAGCAGGTGCAGGCGGCGATCAGACTTTGGAAAGCTGGCGCCGCCGGATCAAGTGCATCAAATTAGCCTCGAGAGTTCTGGGTTTGGAACAAAAGTGCGATGAGTAATACAGCGAAATCCAAGCCGCGAAACCTCCGCTGCTATTCATGCCGTTTGTCACTCGAGGCGGGCAGGTGCCAACAGTTCTGAATACGGCCGTGGGTCGGAATCCGATCCGGAAGCCCGTCCGCCTTCCAAAATGTTCAGAAACCAAGGCGCTCCTGCAGCCAACTGGAAGCTGCGGAAGCTGTCAACCTTCCTATTTTTTGCATTGGGAAACGGCCATAGCTGTCAACATTCCCCCTTTTTTTTCAGTGGGAAACGGCGCAGGAATAAAGGAATTTCCCGCAACAAAAGGGGAAATTTGAGAGCTATGGCGCCAGAACATCCGGGTTCCAAAGAACGTCCGCAAACCGGAACACTCGCTTCCGGCTTTGCGGCATTTGGGAGCTAAAGCGTTTTGAGTCTTAAGGCGTTCAGCTTCCGAGGCTGTGCCTGGGAATGGGTTTGTGGAACCCTGCGGGCGTTGCAACAAAATTTGGCTATGCGAGGATATATATATAAAAAAATTGGTTAATGGTACATACAGAAATGAAAAAAAATGATGAAAAAATCAATAGTAAAGAAACCGGAGGCATATTTGCTAGGTTTATTAGATGAGCAAATACCTAGTGGAAAGAAAAGTGTATTTTTGTATGCTAGCACGGCCGCCAGAATGGTGATAGCAGCTAAATGGAAAACACAACAGGTCCCAACAAAGGATGAGTGGATAGGCAAGTTAAACGAGTATTTGTTAATGGCAAAACTGACAGCAGCAATAAGAAACCAAACAAATCAAAATTTGAAGGAACAATGGAAATGTTATGAAGAGTATATGGAGAAACATTGCTCAAAGAAAGAAGTGCTAATATGCTTGGAGTAAGAGGTATGAAGGAATGGTAGAATAATGAATTAATATAAAGAATTAAAGATGATTATGGAAATATGTAGAAATTAAGATTGTACAAACAGTGAACAAATAGCTTATAATGGAAGTCGAAAGAGCGACGGAGGGAAGTCAGAGGGGTGTTTGGTGTGAGGATGAAAAAACGGGAAATCTGTGATAAAAATGATATTGTATGTTATTCTGAGAATGTATTGGATGTATTGTGTTTTAATCAATAAAGGTTTTTTTGATATTAAAAAAAAAACTTGGGAACCATTGTTCTCCGCTTCCCCTCCGGTGCCTCTTCTGTGTCACTCACCCTCTCTTTCTCTTTTCAGAATGCCACGGCCCCTTCTACGTCCTCCAGCGCCGATGCGTCTCCTACTGCCCCCCCAGATATTACGCCCTCGACCGGCCCTCCCTGGCCCCCGGCGGGACGCCCCGCTCCGCCCGGTCTTGCGCCGCCTGCCACCCGTCCTGCTACACCTGCCGCGGGGGCACGGCGGACAACTGCACCGCCTGCCCGCCTTTCAGCAGCTTCCAAGAGTCCGCCCACCGCTGTTTGCAGCACCCGTTCTTCACGTCCCGCGGAGGGGAGGCGGCTCGGGGGCACGGGCACCTTCCCCTCCTGCTTGCGGCGGCCCTGCTGTTCGTGGGACCCGTCGTCTTCGCCCTCCTTTACGGGGCTTACCGCCTGGCCTCCCGGAGGGGCAAGGGGCGGAAGGGGGCAGGGGCCCGGGCCGAACCCGGGTCGGAGCCGCTGTGCCTGAACCAGGCGGAGGAATGTTTAAAGGAGCCGCTGCGGAAGCCTTTCCCGTGAAAAAGGAAGCTGGAGGACTCGAACCCGGCTCTGCATTGATGCCTTGGTTTTTTTTTACTCTCCCTCTCCCTCTCCCCCCTCCCCAAAAAACACCAAACTGATTTTTCTTGAATGCAATACAATCTCACCCTGTGCATTGTGTGTTTGTGATTTAGGGGTGCGGTTTGTGTATTTTAAGTTGTGCGGGTTGTTTTTTATTGCATTTATCGTTCGTACTGGAGCACACCTGGTAGCGCATACCAAAGGGAACTGCGCTCTGCACATGCTCGATGACTCTTTTTACTTTTTACTACTGTCCCTGCCTGCAGTCCTTGCTTTGATGGCCTGTTTCTGAAAATGGAAAAAGCCTTTGGATTCACCCTTCCTTAGAAGCTTGACTAGGGAGGTTCCCTTGGTCTTCCAGTTTTCAATATGGGGGGCGGGGAACAGCAATACTATGCATATACTCAAAATCACTATGAACAATCACATCGCTGGAAGGGGACTTCATAAGTCATAGAGTCCAACCCATTACCAATACAGGACACTCAAGTGTGGAAAATTAAATACTTCTCTCTGCACGTTCCCCAGAGGCTCGATTTAAATTCCTTCTTATTTATGGAAGACATTCCCCCCCCTTATGACATCAGATGTTCCATAGGATCCCAGAAGCGTAGAGTCGGAAGTGTCCCCCAAAGTTCATCTGATCCAACCCCTTTGCAATGCAGGAACCTTTTTGCAAAGAGAAATTTCATAGGATCGTAGAGTTGGAGGGGACCCTGAGGACAATCTAGTCCAACCCCTTTGCAATGCAGGAATACGCAGCTGCCCCACACGGGGATCGAACCTGCGACCTTGGCGTTATCAGCGCCACGCTCTAAACCAACTGAGCTTTCCACGCTCAGTTGGCAGATACCCTTGCGCATACCGGGAAGTGTCGATTAATCCCCTGCATGTGGAAATTCAGCATGTCAGGGGGAAAAGCTCCAGCCTAGCTTCCTTCTGACATGCTAGCGTTTGCCTCTCTTTCTAAGGGAGGAGCATTCGACCCTGCCTGCAAATTTAGTCCTTTCTTGCAAAGTCACCGGGTTTTTTGCAAAGAAACCCGTGTTTCGAAGCAGATGGCTGGTCTCTTTTAAGCTGACCCATAAACTTAAGAGGGATGTTGCAGAGTTGCTGGTTTTTGCGGGGATGGGGAGCTTGAGAAGTGAGCCAGGCGCAGGGGCACGGAGACAGTTTTGTGGGCACCTCGTCCCTCATCTCTTGGGCATCGTCAGTTCGAGCGTCGGAGCGGATGTGTTGCGGACGTCGGGCAAGGCTGGGAACAGGAACCCCAAGCCCAGGTGGTAGAGGCAGAAGAGGTTGTAGATGCTCATGGCGACTGTCGGGAAGAAGGAGAGGCCGAACCCGAATCCACGGTAATTGCTGCAGAGGTGCAGGCAGGCCCAGTAGCAGCACCTGCGAAGCAAAAGCAGAGCGAAGAAGAGCCTCCGGATCAGCGTTTCCCAAACTTGGGTCTCCAGTTGTTTGGGGACTACAAATCTCATCATCCACTGCTGCTGGTCTTGTTAGCTAGGGATGATGGGTGTTGTAGTCCCCAAACAGCCGGAGACCCAAGTTTGGGGAAACCCTGCTCCAAAGGGTCAAAAAGAGAACCAAACTTGAAGGTAACTAGAAGTCATTCAGGTGTAAAGGTAAAGGGACCCCTGACCGTTAGGTCCAGTCGTGTCCGACTCTGGGGTTGCGGCGCTCATCTCGCATTACTGGCCAAGGGAGCCGGCGTACAGCTTCCGGGTCATGTGGCCAGCATGACTAAGCCGCTTCTGGCGAACCAGAGCAGCGCACGGAAACGCCGTTTACCTTCCCGCCGGAGCGGTACCTATTTATCTACTTGCACTTTGACATGCTTTTGAACTGCTAGGTGGGCAGGAGATGGGACCGAGCAACGGGAGCTCACCCCGTCGTGGGGATTCAAACCGTCGACCTTCTGCTCGGCAAGCCCTAGGCTCTGTGGTTTAACTAGGGATGGTTTAGGGGTGGTTTAGCTAGGGATGATGGGCGTTGTAGTCCCCAAACAGCTGGAGACCCAAGTTTGGGAAACCCTTCTCCAAAGGGTCAAAAAGAGAACCGAACTTGAAGATAACTAGAAGTCATTCAGGTTGCCACTTCCCCAAACAAACTTTGCTCACGTTCAGTTCACCCAGCACCTTTCAGGAGAGGTTCGGAGATTTCTGAACCAGATCGGCGAACTTCGATAAACTGAACCGGTTTGTTCCTATTCAGGGCTTTTTCCCCCCAGCCGGAACTTTCGGATGGGCGCCTTTGCCATTCTAAGAGAGCAATGGAGGTGTTCATGGCGAGTTCCAGAACCTCTTTTTGTAGAAAATTAGCACTGAATTAGCGGCATCCGTTAAATGCAGCATGTCGCCATTAGCGAAATCAAACAAGGCTGCTTACAGTGGAACCCCGGAAGCCGAACGACTCTGAACTCAAACGTTTTGACTCCCAAACGATCGAAAACCAGAAGTGACTGTTCCGGTTTTCGAATGATTTTCGGAAGCCGGACGTCCGGCGCGGCTTCCGATTGGCTGCAGGACACTCCTGCAGCCAATTGGAAGCTGCACTTTGGTTTTCGAACTGTTCCGGGACGGATTAAATTCGAAAACCAAAGTACGATTGTATTTGGGTTATACGTTCTAAACATTTGGTACTGCTTCTGCTCCTGTAATATGGAAACAGGAGTGAATGAGTGGGCTTACAAATACAGTATATGCAAAACTGACACAGGTTAGAAATTGACTAACCTGTGGAGTCGCCTTGGCTGTGTGTTTGCCTTGGCTGGTTTTCATAGTCCTACCCCACCGAGCCCCACTCACAGAACCATAGAGCTGTAGAGCTGGGACACCCAACGGTCATCTAGTCCAACCCCAGGCAATGAGAGCCAGCAACATCTAGAAGGCACTGTGTTTACTAGCCAAAGACAATACCTAAGCTGATCAAAATTCAGCTTCCCGTGTTGCTCTTAAAGGCAGGACTGCTTCCAGAACAATGAGGTCTAGGAACTTGGGATTTGTTTTTAGAGGGCGGGCTGCAATCTCAGCGACGGAGCAACTCTTTGAGAGGTACGTCCCTGTCGGGTAAAACCCCTCGACAAAAAGTGCAGAGCAGGATTGTCGGAGGTTGCCTAGCCTGGAGATTTGAGGGCTTGGCTCGAGAAAGGTCCCAAGGGCCGGGCAGAGATGCCTAGGGGGCCGCAGTCCCTGACCCAGCACCTCACCTCCCAACAGCAAAGAGCCCCACGAGGATCGGGATGAGACGCAGGTGCTCCTGGGGGAGGAAAGTCGCCGTCACCACCACGTTGAGGGCAAAGACGGAGAGCTGGTCCACGGAGCCCACGACGAAAAGCTGGTGGAGCAGGAAGGGCCGGGAGCGAGTGTCCAGGGGGCCGAGGTTGTCCAGACACAAGGCAGAAAAGGCCCTCAGAACAATGCCTGCAGCCGGGATGAGGAAGGAGGGCAGGGTGAGGGTTTTTTCCGGAGACCGTTTCCAGTTCATCAACATCGGGGTGAAATGGGAATATCTCAGACTATAATGATACACTAGGCGAGAGACTTTGGGTATAATATACAGCTTACAGATTGGGAGAAGTTATGGAATTGGGATTTAAAGTTCACGGCATGTTATACATTGGAAGAAAAATTACATGAAAGCAATGTACCGATGTTACGTTAAAGGTAAAGGTAAGGGTAAAGGTGAAGCAAAATAGGAAATTCTTTCCAGTAACACCTTAGAGACCAACTGAGTTTGTTCTTGGTATGAGCTTTCGTGTGCATGCACACTTCTTCAGATATGCATGCACACGAAAGCTCATACCAAGAACAAACTCAGTTGGTCTCTAAGGTGCTACTGGAAAGAATTTTCTATTTTGTTCACTATGGCAGACCAACACGGCTACCCACCTGTAACTGGTAAAGGTAAAGGTAAAGGGACCCCTGACCATTAGGTCCAGTCATGTCCGACTCTGGGGTTGCGGCGCTCATCTCGCTTTACTGGCCGAGGGAGCCAGCGTACAGCTTCCGGGTCATGTGGCCAGCATGACTAAGCCGCTTCTGGCGAACCAGAGCAGCGCACGGAAACACTGTTTACCTTTCCGCCGGAGCGGTACCTACAGGTGAAACTCGAAAAATTAGAATATTCGTGGAAAGGTTCATTTCTTTCAGTAATTCAACTTAAAAGGTGAAACTAATATATGAGATAGACTCATGACATGCAAAGCGAGATATGTCAAGCCTTTATTTGTTATAATTGTGATGATTATGGCGTACAGCTGATGAGAACCCCAAATTAACAATCTCAACTTTGGGGTTTTCATCAGCTGTACGCCATAATCATCACAATTATAACAAGCAAAGGCTTGACATATCTCGCTTTGCATGTCATGAGTCTATCTCATATATTAAACTCCAGTAGCTAATGAAAACAATTGCTTACATAAATGGACTTTTCCACGATATTCTAATTTTTCGAGTTTCACCTGTATTTATCTACTTGCACTTTGACGTGCTTTCGAACTGCTAGGTTGGCAGGAGCAGGGACCGAGCAATGCAAGCTCACCCCGTTGCAGGGAATCGAACTGCCGACCTTCTTATCAGCAAGCCCTAGGCTCCGTGGTTTAACCCACAGCGCTGCCCGCGTCCCATGTTAACTCCTACTAAATGAGCAAAAATGTATAAAACATGCTCAAATGTATGCTGGAAATGTAATTTAAAAGAAGGCACCTTCTATAATATGTGAACAATTTTGATGGCTTACAGCTTTTAGCAATAAAGATTCATTCTTTCGTTCAGCTGTTTAAAGTGGCACAAGGCTGCCTTAACCCCAGCCTCGCCCATTCATTCCAATGGGTCTACTCTGAGTAGGCCCAGCGCTGCCTGCAACCAGGAACTTCCGGCCTCCAAGATAATTAACTCTCGTTGCTTTTTGCAACGTTTGGAGGAATCTCGGCTTGAATGCTGCCCACTCTGCAAATTTTTATGTCCGCTCCCCCAAACGTCCCGTTAAGGCAGGAATGCTCGGCTTGGGAAGAAAATATCTGTGTTTGGACCCCCGCAACTCACACGCTGCCCTCTGTTTGCAGAAATAACAGCAGGTGGCTGGAATAGGTTTTTCTCTTTCTGCCTTAATGGAAACAGAGAAGGGAAAGGTGGATGGGGTGGACGAGAATCGTGACTCATTGGGTTGGCGAATTACCGGTGTACGTTTCTGGGCACAATTCAAAGTGTTGGTGCTGACCTTGAAAGCCCTAAACGGCCTCGGTCCAGTATACCTGAAGGAGCGTCTCCACCCCCATCGTTCAGCCCGGACACTGAGGTCCAGCTCCGAGGGCCTTCTGGCGGTTCCCTCCCTGCGAGAAGTGAGGTTACAGGGAACCAGGCAGAGGGCCTTCTCGGTGGTGGCGCCCTCCCATCAGATGTCAAGGAAATAAACAACTATCTGACTTTTAGAAGACATCTGAAGGCAGCCCTGTTTAGGGAAGTTTTTAATGTTTGATGTTTTATCGTGTTTTAATATTCTGTTGGGAGCCGCCCAGAGTGGCTGGGGAAACCCAGCCAGATGGGGGGTATAAATAATATTATTATTATTATTATTATTATTATTATTATTATTATTATTATCTCCTCCAACATTTCCCCGATGAAAATAGGGACGTCCTCAGGATCAAACCAGAAACCGTGACGGCTTCTGTAAACCTGAGACCGTCCCTGCAAAACAAGGACACTTGGGGACGGTCTGCACCTTCTGTTTGCTGTTCCCCCCAAAACCCCAAAACACGCATCTTTTACCGAGGAGGATAGGCAGCCCAGCGACCGGCAGGCAACGTAGAGCCAAGACGACCCGGCTTGCAAGATCCGGGCAGGCAGGGGCCAGCAGCGGAAGGAAGTCGTAGCTTACATAGAGGAACCAAGGAGCCAGGAGGAGGGCAACAAAGGCCGAGGCCACGGCTTTCATGTGCTCGACGGAGCAGGCCTGGCAACCCCCGCTGCCCCCCGAGCAGGAGGTCAGCTCCCCCGAGCCGTGGCGCAAAACCGGGCAGGCGCCGTCTCCCGCTTCCGGCCAGGGCTGGCGTTCGAGGGTCGGCGCGAGGGTCTCGGTTTGGCCGCCTTCTGACCTTTGCTCTGGATCGGGTAGGGGGCACCGTGGCACGACTTGGACGGAGTCCAAAAATGACGTCTCTTTGGGCAACCGGGTGGCCGCATTGTCGGCCCCAGGCATGGGGGGCTGCCCCACGCCGCTCCCTTCTGGGGCCTGCGCTGCCTCCTGCGGCGGAGGGAGACTGGGTTGGCCCAGGGGGTCTGGGAAGGCTTGCCCAGGGAGAGGGCTGGGAGAGGGCATCCCTTCTTCTTCTTCTTCTTCTTCCTCCTCCTCCTCCTCTTCTTCCTCTTCTTCTTCCTCTGCTTCAGTAGAATGCAGCTCCTCGAGAGACGATTCGGGGCTGTCGGAGACGGGCGCCAAGGAAATCTGGGTGTCGAGGTCCAGGAACGGCGAGAAGGACAGGTGGCTCGGGTCGATGTCGCGGAGCTGGCCGATGATGTCGGCGAGGGAGTCTCGGACGCTGTCGAACTCCTTTAGCTGGTGGGGGCTGACGGGGCTCCTTGTGGTCGCCATTGTAGGGAGAGAGGGTGGGCAACGGGCGAGGGGGTCTGGAAAGAAGACGGCAGGCGTCGCCTAGCATCCTTGGGTAGTTGCCTGGCCTCTTCCCCCGATGCTACTGTTTCCTGACATCCCCCCGATGGACAGTTTGCCCTTTCGGCGCACGAAATGTTTGTGAGCATTCCGTGACGCTCCCCACTGTCTCCACAATGGCCAGATTGACAGGTGCCTAATAGCTAGGGTTGCCAGGGGTCCACTATTTGAGCGGACAGTCCACTTTTTTTCACATTATGTTCACTATTTCCCCCCCCCCACAAAATAGTGGACATTTTTTTTATTCAAAAGCTTTATGATGAAATGGTATTTTAATACGTGTTAAAATGTTTGTAAGAAAATATATAATTTAATTTAATTTAAACCCCCCCCCCCCGCTTGTCCGCTATTTTTTGGAAGCAGACCTGGCAACCCCTGCTAATAGCATTCCCCCCCCCCCCCCTTTTAAAATAATCCTATGGTATAAATGCAGCCGTCTTCCACCTTCAATTTAGGAAGGATTCTAGCCAAAAATAGAGATCTCTCTCGGCCTCCCCCACACAAACACACACACCCAACAAGGCAAAAACTCCTGTTGAGGAGGGTTTGCTGTTTGATGGGTTAAAAGTACAGCAAAAGTGAGGAGGGGGGGTTGCACACCCCCACTCCCCAAATCTGTCACCGACTCCCCATTCCAAGAACAACCCTCCCATGTTTGATTTGCTGCTTTTAAACCCCCACCCCCCCATCGTCTGGGCTAGACAGCACCCTCATTTTCCGCCACCCCCAGATCCAGCCCGCCACCCCACACATCGCCTCTCTCCAAATCAACCCCACCTCTGCGACCCACGCAGACTCGACCGCTGAACCCCCAAACCTCAAAGGACCCCCAACATTATTCTCTTCCCAGCCTAGCTCTTTTCTGTGTGCTGCCCCCCCCAAAAAATTCTCCCCCCCCACCCCATCAGCCTATCTCCATCATACCAGCCCCTCAAATATCGGCCTCTTAACCCCTAAGAAAACAATATAAATTCCTTCTCCAACTTTCGTCCCCGCCCCCCCGCACCAGAAGCCCCCCATCATACAATGGTACCCCCTCCCCCAGTTTTTACTTCCACAAACAGCCCTCTCCACAAATTCACCCTACCAACACCACCCTCTTTACTTGAGCTTCATCTTCCCCATGCAACACGCCCCCCCAGCCCCCCCAAATACCCTTCCCCGCGCAGCTCTCTCCGTCTCCATCCTGAATTCCTTCCCAGCACCGCTTCTCCTGGCACCCCAGATCTCTTCCCCGCCCCCCCCCAGATTATCCCCTATTATTTGAGATCTCTTCCCTCACCATGCTGCCCCCCCCAATCGCTACCTCCTATTTTACGGGGCGCCCCCACCCCAATTTTCTTTACCCGTCTGCGCGCGCTTCTCCAGGTTCCGCTAGAAACTTTTTTTTAAAAACCTGCTACAAACTTTCACTGATTTGTAACTCTGTCCCGTCTCTCCCCCCCCCCGCACATCTGTTCCCACAGGCGCCGCCCCCGTCCCCTCCCACCCGTCCCGCACCAGCCAATCGCTGCTCGCAAACGCCAAGCGGCGGCCGGGGGGGGGGGTTCCCTTTATCAACGCATTCCAAAGCCCCTTCCCCCTCTGGCTCAGATCCCGGAGTGGGAAAGTGGGGTGGGCTAGGCGGGCGGGGGGGGGGTCTCTAACTTCATTCATGGGGTGTTAACACAAAGAGGGGGGGGGGAAGGAAGGCGGAGCGCAAGAGGCAGCGCCATCAGCCTGGGAGGCTTGCAAGGGTTAAATTGCAATTTTTTTTGGGGGGGCGGTTTCCTTCCCTTTCTGCGAATCTAGAAGGCTTCTTTAAGGATGTTTTTGCTGACCCCCCCCCGGGCTCTAATGATAGAAGCAAACTCCTAGGGGCAAGCATCCCTTCAAACCCCCCCCCAATAAAATATTTGGGGGGGGCCAATTTGATGGGCATTGGCATTCAAAAAGGCTCCTTTAAGGATGTCTTTGCTGCCCCCCACCCCCGAGCTCTAATCATAGAAGCAAACTCCTAGGGGCAAGCATCCCTTCAACCCCCCCCATAATAAAATATTTGAGGGGGGGGCAAATTTGATGGGCATTGGCATTCAAAAAGGCTCCTTTAAGGATGTCTTTGCTGCCCCCCACCCCCGAGCTCTAATCATAGAAGCAAACTCCTAGGGGCAAGCATCCCTTCAACACCCCCCCCAAATAAAATATTTTTTGGGGGGGCAAATTTGATGGGCATTGGCATTCAAAAAGGCTCCTTTAAGGATGTCTTTGCTGCCCCCCACCCCCGAGCTCTAATCATAGAAGCAAACTCCTAGGGGCAAGCATCCCTTCAAACCCCCCCCCATAATAAAATATTTGAGGGGGGGGCAAATTTGATGGGCATTGGCATTCAAAAAGTCTGCGTGCGCCGCATCATGTGATCAGTTATGTGGGGCGGTGTTTACCTGCTCTCCTCTCCTCTCCCCCCCTCCCAATATTTTATTCAAGTTGGCACACCTAATTATTCTTAATGGGGCTTAAATTTGGCTGTGGGGTGCGGGGGGGGGTGGAGAGAGAGAGACGCATCTTCGTTTTGGTGGCTCCCAGCAGCATCCTCCTTGGCTCGGGGAGTTGGGGGGCTCCCATCCATTGGCTGGGGGCTGCAGCTCTAGGATGCTATTGGTTGGCTGGGGGAAAGGGCGGTGTAGTGGTTAGAGCAGGGCCGGACCAAGTCGTTTTTGGCCTCGTTTTGGCCACGACATGCCACCTCCCCACCCACCGCTGAGGAAGAAGGGGTGAGTGATTTGGAACAAGGTGGGGGTGGGAAATCAAATCAATCAGGCTTCCCTTTGTGGGGAATGTGGAAAAATTTTATTGGGTGACAGAGAAAAAGCAGAACTACTCAACACCTAAAAGGCAAAAGCGATGCCCAACCTGGTGATAACAGAATAAATCAGGTGTCAGCAACCTTTTCCAGCAGGGGGCCGGTCCACTGTCCATCAGAATTTGTGGGGGCCGGACTATATTCTGAAAAAAAAAAAATGAACAAATTCCTATGCCCCACAAATAAACCAGAGATGCATTTTAAATTGGAAAGGACACATTCTACTCATGTAAAAACACGCTGATTCCCGGGCCGTCCGTGGGCCGGGTTGAGAAGGTGATTGGGCCGCATCCGGCCCCCGGGCTTTCGGTTGCCTACCCCTGGAATAAATGATGTAAGGAGGGAGCTGCAGTAGGAAGGGAATAAATTAATTCAAATCTTCTGGGCCTTATGAGCTGTATTTGATTATATGTTGTTCTTAAATTCAACAAATAAAATATTCAAATCATAATAATAATTAATAAATAAATAATTTATTCTTTATACCCCGCCCATCTGGCTGGGTTTCTCCAGCCACTCTGGGCGGCTTCCAACAGAATATTAAAATACAACAATCTATTAAACATTAAAAGCTTCCCTAAACAGGGCTGCCTTCAGATGTCTTCTAAAAGTCTGGTAGTTGTTTTTCTCTTTGACATCTGGTGGGAGGGCGTTCCACAGGGCGGGTGCCACTACCGAGAAGGCCCTCTGCCTGGTTCCCTGTAACTTGGCTTCTCGCAGCGAGGGAACCGCCAGAAGGCCCTCAGAGCTGGACCTCAGTGTCCGGGCGGAACGATGGGGGTGGAGATGCTCCTTCAGGTATACTGGACTGAGGCCGTTCCTTCCTTCCCTCTCTCTCACACACACTTCCTTCCTTCCTTCCTTCCTTCCTTCCTTCCTTCCTTCCTTCCTTCCTTCCTTCCTCCCTTCTCTCTCTCTCTCTCTCTTCCTTCCTTCCTTCCTTCTCTCTCTCACCCTTCCTTCCTTCCTTCCTTCTTCTCTCTCCTTCCCCTTCCTTCCTTCTTCCTTCCTTTCCTTCCTTCCTTCCTTCCTCTCTCTCTCACCTTCCTTCCTTCCTTCCTCCTCTCCCTCCTTCCTTCCTTCCTTCCTTCCTTCCTTCCTTCCTTCCTTCCTTCCTTCCTTCCTTCCTTCCCTCCCTCTCTCTCACCCTCCCTCCCTCCCTCCCTTCCATTGGCGGGGTGTGTGTGTGTGTGTGCCAGAAGGTGATCTTGCCTAGGGCGCAAAAAAACCCTAGCACCGGCCCTGGTCATAGTCCCACTCTCTTCTGCCTTGGTCACACCACACCTGGAATACTGTGTCCAGTTCTGGGCACTACAATTTAAGGATGTTGACAAACTGGAACGAGTGCAGAGGAGGGCAACCAAGATGATCAAGGGTCTGGAAACGAAGCCTGATGAGGAACGGTCGAAGGAGCTGGGTGTGTTTAGCCTGGAAAAGAGGAGGAGACTTGAGAGGAGATATGAGAGCCGCCTTCAAATATCTCGAGGGCTGTCACATGGAGGAGGGAGCATGCTAGCTTTCTCCTGCTCTGGAGGGCAGGACTCGAACCCATGGCTTCGAGTTGCAAGGAAGGAGATTCCGACTAAGCTCAACTGCTTTTGCCTGGATTCATATTCCACTTTGGGGGAATATGCCAACCCTACTAGAAACCAAGAAGTCCTTGCAAGGGAGTGGGTGTGTGGAGCAGGGGTTGAGCTTTCCCTCCTCTCCGAGTAGTAAAAAACAAAACAAAACAAAATCAGTGTAGTAACTCTTATAGGCTTACTTGCTTTAACTGTTTCAGCCCTTGCTCTGAAGTTACACTTTACTGCTTCCAAAGCTGGAGGTTCCACTGCAATGATGGCTCATATCTATCCAGACTTCTGTGCCTGATTTGACTAACGGGACACTGGTGGCACTGTGGTCTAAACCACTGGGCCTCTTGGGCTTGCCGATCGGAAGGTCGGCGGTTCGAATCCCCGCAATGACGGGGTGAGCTCCCGTTGCTCTGTCCCAGCTCCTGCCAACCTAGCAGTTCGAAAGCACACCAGCGCAAGTAGATAAATAGGTACCACTGCGGCGGGAAGGTAAACCGCGTTTCCATGCGCTCTGGTTTCCGTCACGGTTTCCCTTTGCACCAGAAGCGGTTTAGTCCCGCTGGCCGCATGACCCGGAAAGCTGCCTGCGGACAAACGGCGGCTCCCTCGGCCTGAAAGCGAGATGAGCGCCGCGACCCCATAGTCGCCTTTTGCTGGACTTAAACCGTCCAGGGGTCCATTACCTTTTTACTTTTAATGATTTGAGAGTTGGTGCAATTCTGCACCAGTTGCGAGCAGAATAAAGGCCAGTAAACGGAGAGGGTCTGGTTCCCCGGATGGAAGAATGTTTCTAGCTTTAATCACGCCTAGAATGTTTTAAAATCTATGTGTGAATATATCCGCGTCCCAGATGCCACAATGGGAACCCCAGAAGCAAGACTCCTCATTTGGTGCCCAGCATTGCTGCCTCTCTTAAAGCAATGCACTTTTAATAAATTCGACATCAGAGTCCTCTTGGTGGAAGTGGGGGATAGTTATTTAATCTTGCCTTAATTGAAAATCGACGGCTCCCCCCAGTGGTAATTTTTAGGAAAGACACATATTAGTCCGTTCGCAATATATATATATAAACATACCCAGGAAGCAGCTACAGAGGTCATGGCATCTGTATCCCATTGTAGAATCAACCTCCCTGACCAGGTCCCCAATTACAGTAACTTTTGCATTGTTTGGTTACACATGCCTTTGCCAAGAGTTAATAGGTAGCTCCTCCCCGACATGGAGCGGTGTCCGGCGGCCAACATGCAGCGGTAGTTAGTACTTAACAGCATATTGGATTGCTGGCATGCAGGAGCGGGTGGAATTTGACGGCTCGCAATGAGCTGCTTGGACTTTTTTTGTTGTTGCACGGACGTCCCTAGATTCGTTTAACCAAACTGGAAACCGTTCTGGTCTCTCTCCCCAACCCCCCCAATATATGTTGGTCCCGGAAGTGGAACAGGATCCCAATAGCAGCTCTCATTGGGGGCCCAATCCACCAGAGCATTCTCCTATAAAAGGCCCGTTGAAATGAACGGAAGGGGTTGATACTGGCCTGACTCCGATTCCAGCAGAGCTTTGCTGATGGAAATGCCACCTGTTGACCAAAGGTAAAGAGAACCTTGGTGCTGTGTTTTTGTTTTTTTTAAAGAGATGACATACCGATGAAGCGGGTAGGACATCTGAAAATAATGCCAGCGTATTTCACATCTGACAACACTTGGGTTTCAGACAGACGAGTCTCAGAAACCTGGGAAACAATTTTCGTGGCCCTCTTGCAGCTAGGGTGGCACGTTGGCCAGAAGTAGTGTGTTGTTGTTGTTCAGTCGTTCAGTCGTGTCCGACTCTTCGTGACCCCATTGACCCATGGACCAGAGCACGCCAGGCACGCCTATCCTTCACTGCCTCCCGCAGTTTGGCCAAACTCATGTTAGTAGCTTCGAGAACACTGTCCAACCATCTCATCCTCTGTCGTCCCCTTCTCCTTGTGCCCTCCATCTTTCCCAACATCAGGGTCTTTTCCAGGGAGTCTTCTCTTCTCATGAGGTGGCCAAAGTACTGGAGCCTCAACTTCAGGATCTGTCCTTCTAGTGAGCACTCAGGGCTGATTTCTTTAAGAATGGATAGGTTTGATCTTCTTGCAGTCCATGGGAGTCTCCTCTCAGCAGAGTCTCCTCCAGCACCAGAATTCATCCATTCTTCGAATCAAAAGCATCAATTCTTCGGCGATCAGCCTTCTTGATGGTCCAGCTCTCACTTCCATACATTACTACTGGGAAAACCATAGCTTTAACTATACGGACCTTTGTCGGCAAGGTGATGTCTCTGCTTTTTAAGATGCTGTCTAGGTTTGTCATTGCTTTCCTCCCAAGAAGCAGGCGTCTTCTAATTTCGTGACTGCTGTCACCATCTGCAGTGATCATGGAACCCAAGAAAGTGAAATCTCTCACTGCCTCCATTTCTTCCCCTTCTATTTGCCAGGAGGTGATGGGACCAGTGGCCATGATCTTAGTTTTTTTGATGTTGAGCTTCAGACCATATTTTGCGCTCTCCTCTTTCACCCTCATTAAAAGTAATGTATTTAGCATTAACTCTGGAAGAGACTACAGTGGTATCTAGGTTCTCAAACGCCTTGGTACTCAAACAACTTGGAACCCAAACACTGCAAACCCGGAAGTAAGTGTTCCGATTTGTGAACTTTTTCCGGAAGCCGAACATGCTCCGTTTTGAGTGTTACGCTTCCGTTTCAAGTGTTAGACTGAGGTCCGTCTGTTTTCGCTATTTATTTTGCGTTTTCGTTGTCGCGGCTCATTTTGTTTTTGTGACTGTGTGGAACCCAGTTCAGCTACTGATGGATGGTGTGACTGCAGTACATTGTTTATTGCTTTCGTTTTACAGATCGGCGGTCTTGTTAGATAGTAAAATCCATGTTCAACTGCTGCTTGAGGGGTTGTTTGTCAAAGTCTGGAACGGATTCATCCATTTTTGCATTACTTTCTATGGGAAAGCGCTCCTTGGTTTTGGAACGCTTTGGTTTGGGAACGGATTTCCGGAAAGGACTAAGTTTGACAACTGAGGTACCACAGTACTTAATTCTGACCACACTGACGTATATTTTGCTCCAGGAGGCTTAGTTTGCTCAGCATCAAGCATATATTTCCAGAGTTGGCGCTAAATACATTACGTCTGGTCAACGAGAAACCATAGCCGTGAAAATTTGCGTCTCAGGTTTTTTTAGACTCATCTAAAAACCAGATGGTACTATCTGAAACCAAAGGGATGAATTGGTTGCCAGATGTGAAAAGAATAAATATTTCAGCTCTCTTACCCCATGAATGAATATGTTGGGGACAAACAAGGGCTGTTTGTCTTCATCTCAGTCTATTTGCAGGGCTTCCTATTGGGCTGTCCTTTGTTGGAAACTGTACGCTGGGGAACCCGGTGCCTTTCAGATATGGTTGTGACCTCTGACATCACTCTCAGTCAGCACTGGTCAGAGACGATGGAGCCGAGTAGGATTCCAACAGCATCTCAACTTGCTCATCCCTAAACTTAGACGGACCTCCTCCCTTGGGCAAATCCAGCCACATCTTTCTCATGATCTTACCTCCAGCGGAAATTGTGCGGCAAAGACCCCCCTGCCCAACCCCTGCGGTGGGCTGTGTTGTCAGGGCAGACCCACACGCCTCACCCCCTCGCTGCCTTCGGCGGCTCTCCAAGCCAGCTTTTTAAACATCCCAGAGCGCCTCTGAGCACACGCGGGCCGCGTTTCTCATAGGGCATAAGCCGAAACTTCAGTGGCGATTCTGTGTGTGTGTGTGTGTGTGTTGGAGGGAGCAGTTTCTTCGTGCGGGGATGCGCCAAGAGCGAGCGGATTGAAATGGAGAGAGGCAAATGGTTTGTTTTGTTTGCTTGCTTTTGCTTTTCTTATCTGTAATGAGTTTATTGGTTCCAGCAATTTAGTGCACCCTCTCCCTGTCTAGGTCACTGGAATGGGGACTCCCCCCCTCCCCTGTGCTACCCCCCCCCCCGCAACCCGTGCTCAGGAAGAGATCAAGTCCTGACGCTCCTTTTTCTCCTTGGGATTAGCCAATGGTCCGCTCAACACAGGCATATGCTCAAGACAAGCAGCGGCGGCGGCAGCAGCAAAAACAACACCCACCCACCCCCATTGTCTCGTTTTTTTGTCTCTTTGCAATGTCCTCCTCGCTCCCTCTCCCGGAGCGGAGCTTCAAAACACAGGCTTTCCGACAGCATCCTCTGTCCCAACGGCGAACCAGCGACGACCTGCCTCTTCCTTCTTGGCTAACCCCAGAACCCGCTGCAAAAAAAAAACAACCCAGGCAAACCGAGAACTTGGTACCTGCGCCGCCATAAGACGCAATGCCGCGTCCCCTTGGGATGGAGGCTCAGACCAGCTTCCGCGAGGACGTCATCGCCTCCCAGCCAACACCCCTTTCGATTCACGAGCTGGGGTCCCTTGCTGTTTAACCCGCCCGCTTCCCCCAGCTCTCCGGAGCGGGCTGGCGAAAACGAAAACAACCGATTGGGTGGCGATCGGGTGGGTCCTTCGCCCACCCAACCAGGGCTCCAAGCAGCCTCGCCAAGCTGTACTCAGGACCGGCTGAATAGAACGGGGGAAGGCTGCCTTTATCCCACCCAACCTCTCTCTCTCACACACACACACACACCCCGCCAGACCACGCGGCAATCGACGTCGCCATCAGGATAATATTGCGAAAAGCAGCACAGTCTTTAGTTCGTTTGTTTGTCGTTCCTGCAGGGAGCAGAGATTTCAGCTAGGAGGCTACGTTCGTGCCCTTGAGGGCCTACAAGAAGGAAAGACAAGCTGGCATGGACACAGGGGGCAGGGTTGGTTAAGGGGCTGGGCAGTCGGTGGTGCCTGGCTTGAGTTATCTGGTCTTGGCATCTCCGTTGGCGGCGGGGCTCCTGCCGTTGAGCTGCAGCGGGGGCTCCTTGCCGATACAGTTGCCGCTGGGCTCCGAGTGGATGGCACCATTCCTCTTGGCTTCCTTCACCTGCCTCGCCTCATCGTCGCCCTTCTCGCTATCTTCTGAGTCGCTCCGGAGATCTTTCTCCATCTGCGGGGAGAGAGGCACAGCTTTGGTCAACGGCCGGCGGTTGCCCGTTCCCCTCTCCCCCGATGTGCGGTTCGATTTGGAGCGCTGGCAAGGGGCATTCCTTGACCAGGGCTGGAGGAACATTTGAGCAAAATAAGCTTGATACTTAGGCAGAGGGACGCGGGTGGCGCTGTGGGTTAAACCACAGAGCCTAGGGCTTGCCGATCAGAAGGTCGGCGGTTCGAATCCCCGCAATGACGGGGTGAGCTCCCGTTGCTCGGTCCCTGCTCCTGCCCACCTAGCAGTTCGAAAGCACGTCAAAGTGCAAGTAGATAAATAGGTACCGCTCCGGCAGGAAGGTAAACGCGTTTCCGTGCGCTGCTCTGGTTCGCCAGAAGCGGCTTAGTCATGCTGGCCACATGACCCGGAAGCTGTACGCCGGCTCCCTTGGCCAGTAAAGCGAGATGAGCGCCGCAACCCCAGAGTTCGAACTGCTAGGTTGGCAGGAGCTGGGACCGAGCAACGGGAGCTCACCCCGTCATTGCGGGGATTCGAACCGCCGACCTTCTGATCGGCAAGCCCTAGGCTCTGTGGTTTAACCCACAGTGCCACCCGCGTCCCTTAGCTTAGGCCCGTGGATTTCTACTCTCGAGCAGAACTTGGTCAGCTACATCCCAGAGCAAAACACAACCACAGCAGAAAATCTATAATGAAAAACAAAAAACAATTGAAACTCGTATAATTTAACGTGTGCACCCGCCTACCGACCCTCGCCGAATTTCGGTCCCTACCGTGCCGCTTTTCAGAAACTTGTAGACCATGTGGATGATTAAGAAAGACCAGAAGATGTGGAGCAGTTGGAGAATCATCAAAAGGGAATTCATGAAGTAATAGCCAAAGAAAGGCTGGTAGAGTTCCATTGAGTAGTAATACGTGTTGTAGATGACCCTGTGAGGAGATTGCAGTGATTAGTAACAAAAACAGCACTGAGCAACCCTTCCTTTATTCTGACCTCAATTAAAAAACAGCAATACAGTTTAAAAGAAATTTCCACCCAGAGGTGCATTTTAAATAACCCAGAGGTGCATTTTAAATAAAAGGACACATTCTGCTCATGTAAAAACACCAGGCAGGCCCCACAAATAACCCAGAGATGCATTTTAAAATAAAATAAAAGGCACATTCTACTCATGTAAAAACACGCTGATTCCCGGACCATCTGCAGGCCGGATTGAGAAGTCTGCCTACCCATGGTCTAAGTCCAAAGTTGAGATTGTTAATTTGGGGTTCTCATCAGCTGTACGCCATAATCATCACAATTATAACAAATAAAGGCTTGACATATCTCGCTTTGCATGTCATGAGTCTATCTCATATATTAGTTTCACCTTTTAAGTTGAATTACTGAAAGAAATGAACCTTTCCACAATATTCTAATTTTTCGAGTTTCACCTGTACTTTCGACATCTATGCTATATCAATCGCTGCACAAGTACTGTTTTAGTGTTACAGGTAGGTAGCCGTGTTGGTCTGCCATAGTCAAAACAAAAAAAAAAAAAAAATTCCTTCCAGTAGCACCTTAGAGACCAACTAAGTTTGTTCTTGGTATGAGCTTTTTTGTGCATGCATGTATCTGAAGAAGTGTGCATGTACACGAAAGCTCATACCAAGAACAAACTTAGTGGGTCTCTAAGGTGCTACTGGAAGGAATTTTTTATTTTTTATTTTGTTTTGTTTTTGTGTTGTTTTTATGGGAAAGCATCCAATTTCACTGTATCTGTACAATGACAATAAAGAAATCTTATCTTATCTTATCTTGTCTAATTCCGCATACTCTGTTAACATTATTATCCATTCTGGATTCGTTGATTTCTATACTGCTTAATATACAGGGTTACCTCGCAAGACGAATGCCTCGAGCAACGAAAAACTCGCCAGACAAAAGGGTTTTGCGGTTTTTTAGGTGAATTGCAAGACGAATTTTTCTATGGTTGTGCAAGACGAAAACGTTTTGCGATTCCCCCCCCCATGCATTCCTATGGGAAGCTGTGCTTCGCAGGATGAAATTTTCGCGATACGAAACGACGAATTAATTTCATCTTGCGAGGCACCACTGTATATCATAAATCTCTCTAAGTGGTGTGCAAACCCCCCCCCCAAAAAAATAAACACCAAAACAAAGCAACAACAGACAAGTCCCACCCACCGGAGCAGGGTGAAAAACCAAGATTTCTCCATTTTCCAGCCCTTGAGCTATTTGAAGATGTCTTACTTACTTGTAGGGGAAAATAACCAGGCGGGTGTAAAGGAAAACAGCAGAGAATGTGAGGAAAAGCATGTCACACAGACGACGCCATTTCAGATAGTTGAATATCTTCGTGGGCTGGAGAAGGGTGCGGGGAGAGACAGGCGAGGAAAACGACAGAGGGGCACAAATGAATGCTCAGGTGAGGTTTCCTTTGCGACTACCGTTCAGCTCGTGACCGGAACGGCAAAGTTTCTCTGAGTTTTCTCTGGCTGGTGTTCTTTGGGGTGGGTGGAAACCAGAGAGCCCCAACTTGACCATTAGGTCCAGTCGTGTCCGACTCTGGGGTCACGGCGCTCATCTCACTTTACTGGCCGAGGGAGCCAGCGTACAGCTTCTGGGTCATGTGGCCAGCATGACAAAGCCGCTTCTGGCGAACCAGAGCAGCGCACAGAAACGCCGTTTACCTTCCCGCCGGAGCGGTACCTATTTATCTACTTGCACTTTGACGTGCTTTTGAACTGCTAGGTTGGCAGGATCAAGGACCGAGCAACAGGATTCGAACCGCCGACCTTCTGATCGGCAAGCCCTAGGCTCTGTGGTTTAACCCACAGCGCCACCCATGTCCCTTAGCTTAGGCCCGTGGATTTCTACTCTTGAGCAGAACTTGGTCGGCTACATCCCACAGCAAAACACAACGACAGCAGAAAATCTGTGGGTTTAACCCACAGCGCCCCACAGGTAAAGGTAAAAAAAGGTAAAGGACCCCTGGATGGTTCAGTCCAGTCAAAGGCGACTGGGGGGGTTGCGGCGCTCATCCCACTTTATGGCCGAGGGAGCCGGCGTTTGTCCGCAGACAGCTTTCCGGGTCATGTGGCCGGCGGGACTAGTCCGCTTCTGGTGCAACGGGACACCGTGATGGAAACCAGAGCGCACGGAAACACCGTTTACCTTCCTGCCACAGCGGTACCTATTTATCTACTTGCCCTGGTGTGCTTTTGAACTGCTGGGTTGGCAGGAGCTGGGACGGAGCAATGGGAGCTCATTCCATCGCGGGGATTCGAACCGCCAACCTTCCGATGGGCAAGCCCAAGAGGCTCAGCGGTTTAGACCACAGCGCCACCCGTGTCCCAACAGTTGGCATAACCAGACAGGGTGCTTGGACCGGCTGTGATTGCTGGGGTGGTTTGCCATTCACCTTGCTATAAAAATTTCAGGGTACCCTCAGATACCTGTCGCACACTCCCCAGAAAGCCTACCTGTCGACAGGCCCGCCCAGCGCACCGAGAGGCACGCAGCTTCTCTCCCAGGCCTCTGTGGCGATTATTGCTCTCCTTCCGCAGCGGCATGGGAGAGAGTTGTGCCCCCCAAAAAAGCTCAACAACTTTAGGCTACCCACCCCTAAACGGGGGGCGCTGGTCAGTTTTTTTGGCACCCTGGCGCCGCAATGCTAAATAAGGCCCTGGATGCATCAAACTACCAGTCTGGGCTTCCCTCCTTCTGGGTTTAGGGGCATCGCTTACCTCCAGGAAGAGGTCGGACGCGTCATGGATGATCATGACGAGGGTGCCAATCCGGATGTAGTTGGCACAGTAGGAGAAGCTGATGAGGAAAATTGTGGCTGCGTGGTGGACAATCTGCTCGCTGAAGTCCTGTAGTGGCGGGGGGGAGAGGAAACAGGAACGCAACGGCTGAGGACGCAACATAGATATATCGTTGGTATCTAACACCGAGTAAACAGTATACAGTCGTACCTCGGAAGCAGGGGCGTACCAAGGGGGGGCTGTCCGCCCCGGGTTCCATAATGGAGGGGGTGACAAATTATCAAGGAACAAATTATTATTATTATTTTTTGAAAATGCCTGCTCCGAAGGTCTTATCTTACTATACTAGGGATTATATAGCTATATACCTTTCCGCAATATTCTAATTTTTCAAGTTTCACGTGTGTGTGTGTGTGTGTGTGTGTGCATACACAAAGAGAAGTTTTTCTTTTGGGAATTATAGGGACAGAACTACCTATATCGTATAGAAATTTATTCACGTATGCTACTACAGCAGCAAAAGTGCTACTTGTCCAAAAGTGGAAAGAAGCAGGAGTCCCAGCAAAGCGAGAATGGATACAAAAAATTCCGGAATATGCAGAAATGGTGAAACTTACCGGAAGAATAAGAAATCGAAATAACATTTTTTTAAAAATAAAAGAATGGAAATGGTTTATTGAATATTTACAGATAAATTGCAAACGGGTAAAAACGTTAGCGGGGTCGTTGTAATAACCTGCAGTTTCACAAGAGTATATATTTAAAACAGTTAATTTAAATGAGCGTATTAAATGAATTTGGATATGCAGAAGATAATAATTATAAAAAAGCTTATACATTAGTTTAACAATCGACTTGACATTTCAAAAGTTGACTTCCTTCCCCACCCCCTTTCTGCGGTTCCTTAAATTTATTTTCAATACCTTCTGCATATCCAAATTAAATGAATTTGCTCATTCATTCATCTACTCATATTACCCTATTTCAGGCATGGCCAAACTTGGCCCTCCAGCTGTTTTGGGACTACAACTCCCATCATCCCTAGCTAACAGGACCAGTGGTCAGGGATGATGGGAATCATAGTCCCAAAACAGCTGGAGGGCCACGTTTGGCCACGCCTGCCCTATTTACTCAAGTCTGATGCGCCATCAATTCTAATGCGCATCTTAATTTCCAGAACCTTGAAACCCCGCCCCCCCCAAAGGTATTTGCTGGCCAATATAAATGTGCCCATGCGTGCCTTCATTTCTGCGAACATAATTTGGCCGAAAAAGGCGAGCGTTCGAGTGAATATGGTACAGTCATACCTCAGGTTGCGAACACTGCGGGTTATGTTTCTTTCGGGTTGCGCTCCACGTTGAACCCGGAAGTACCGGCACGGGTTACTTCGAGTTTCGGTGCTTGCACATGTGCAGTAGTGCTAAATCGCGTTTCGTGCATGCGCAGAAGCACTAAACCGCGCTTCGTGCATGCACAGAAATGCTAAATCGCGCTTCGTGCATGCTCAGAAACGCTAAATCGCGCTTCGTGCATGCGCAGAAACGCTAAATCGCGCTTCGTGCATGCGCAGAAACGCTAAATCGCGCTTTGTGCATGCGCAGAAATGCTAAATCGCGCTTTGTGCATGTGCAGAAACACTAAATCGCGCTTTGTGCATGCGCAGAAATGCTAAATCGCGCTTCGTGCATGCGCAGAAGTGCCAAATCACATCACGTGTGTGCACATACGCACCACTGTGGGATACGAACGCTGCGGGTTGCGGACGTGCCTCCGTCACGGATTACGTCCGCAACCCGATCGTCCATTGTATTAATTGGGGGGGGGGAAGGTTTTCACCTGGTGCCTACAGACAGGCAAGGAAGACGCCCGGCGAGCCTCCCTGGGGAGAGCATTCCAAAGACGGGGAGCCACTGCAGAGAAGGCCCCGTTCTCATGTTGCCGCTCTCCGGACCTCTCATGGAGGAGGCACACGAAGGAGGGCCTCGGAGGATGAACTTAAGAGTCTGGGACTGTTTATAGGGAGAGACGCAGTTCTTATCTTGTTCGAGTTTTGACTGACTGCCCCACCCCCCCCACCAATGCTTCCACTCACCTTCCGCTTGATGTCGAAAGGCAGCGTGAAAACCAACGAGCAATAAAACGAGAGCTCCAGCATGTAGTAGCTGAAGATGGAGGGGAGGAGAGGCTGCGGGGCCAAAATCGAGAGGCATAGAAAGGAGAGAGAGAAGCAGCATTATTCCGATATATCTGAAAACGCAATTCAGGACTAGATTATAGAATCATGGAGTTGGAAGAGACCCCAAGGGCCATCCAGTCCAACAGTCCAACCCCCTGCCAAGCAGGAAACACCATCAAAGCATTCCTGACAGATGGCTGTCAAGCCTCCGCTTAAAGACCTCCAAAGAAGGAGACTCCACCACACTCCTTGGTAGCAAATTCCACTGCCGAACAGCTCTCACTGTCAGGAAGTTCTTCCTAATGTTTAGGTGGAATCTTCTTTCTTGTAGTTTGAATCCATTGCTCCGTGTCCGCTTCTCTGGAGCAGCAGAAAACAACCTTTCTCCCTCCTCTATATGACATCCTTTTATATATTTGAACATGGCTATCCATATCACCCCTTAACCTTCTCTTCTCCAGGCTAAACATACCCAGCTCCCTAAGCCGTTCCTCATAAGGCATCGTTTCCAGGCCTTGGACCATTTTGGTTGCCCTCCTCTGGACACGTTCCAGCTTGTCAGTATCCTTCTTGAACTGTGGTGCCCAGAACTGGACACAGTATTCCAGGTGAGGTCTGACCAGAGCGGAATACAGTGGTACTATTACTTCCCTTGATCTAGATGCTATACTCCTATTGATGCAGCCCAGAATTGCATTGGCTTTTTTAGCTGCTGCATCACACTGTTGACTCATGTCAAGTTTGTGGTCTACCAAGACTCCTAGATCCTTTTCACATGTACTGCTCTCAAGCCAGGTGTCACCCATCCTGTATTTGTGCCTTTCATTTTTTTTTTTTTTGCCCAAGTGTAGTACTTTACATTTCTCCGTGTTAAAATTCCTTGTTAAAATTCATTTTCAGATTACCGCCGTGGGCTTTGCGTGGGGCTGCCCTCGGGCCCGGAATCTCAGTCACTTTGCATTTCTTAGTGCAGAAACGAATGGAACTTTATTTGTGCCAGTCATCGGCCACAGCAACAAAGCAGGCATGCCCAAAGTCTGTTTTCGGGGGGCCTAATTCGGCCTTCCAAAATCTCGGCAATTTTGGTCGGCCCTCACGGGCCTGTTCACTTCCATCAAATCTGGCCCGATTTGGAAAAAAGTTTGGGCACCCCTGCAAAGCAACACCACAATATGCAAAGAATAGAAATAAAAATTCAATTATATAAAATACATTTTAGGTTTTTGAATCCATAGTCAAATAGTGGACCTTATTCTGGTTGCCCCAGCTAAAAACCTTGCCACCTTAGCTGTCACCCGCTCATCTTGATCTGCCAAGAGAAAGGACACTGTGGCCGTGGCTGGGTGACCCAGAAAGGACAATAAAAGAGGGGTGATAATTTCATTCCTCAAGTCTTTATAAAGAGGGCAAGCCAGAAGGGCATGCGCCACCGATTTGGGACTGCCATCTCCACAGGGACATAAGCGTTTTTCGTGTGGAATCTGTTGGAATCGTCCCTTGAGTCCAGCTGAGAGCAAGACATTCAATCTTGCGAGAGTAAAAGTGCCTCTATATTTTGGAATTGCTATCTGATTCTGATAGGGTGCCAGAGAGTTGAAACAGGAAAGTGGAAATTAGCCATACCACGGGCAAAATCTCCTTATTGTGGCCCCATTGTTCTGGCCCTCAATATAATTTAGGCGCTGCCAAATTGGACTGTTTGCTTTACTAAAACCCAAAGCGAGTCACTGTTGTTGGTGATAAACCGCAAGAGTGAAGTGTCCGTTAGACAATTCTAGCCCAGGCGCTCTTGTGACAAATTAGCAATCTCAACTTTGGGGTTTTCATCAGCTGCACGCCATAACCATCACAATTATAACAAGCAAAGGCTTGACGTATCTCGCTTTGCATGTCATGAGTCTATCTCATATATTAAACTCCAGTAGCTAATGAAAACAATTGCTTACATAAATGGAACTTTTCCACGATATTCTAATTTTTCGAGTTTCACCTGTAATAATAATAATAATAGATTTGCCTGAAACCTGCACAAACCACCACCAGTCAGTGCTGGCTATACGGAGCTAGATGGCCTGGCTTAGTCCCAAATTCTTTACGTCCTTTAATTCAGAACCATGAGGACTGGAACCTTGCTGTGTTTTCGAAGGAGGTTCTGCAGAACTCGCATGCAGAATGCCCCACGCTCGGGGCCGGTAAGGCTGGCAAGGTTAGACCCATTGTAGAGTCCTGGGCAAGTGCCCCTTAATATTCTCAAGCACCTCGGGCGTAAAAAAACCCAAGTTTCAAGTCTCTTGCCAATTTCACGCTCGGAAAGGCTGTACGGGTTTCAGTTTCATGTCGTTCCGCACACCTTATCTGTGTGTGTAGCATCCGGACAATTATTATTATTATTATTATTTTTAAAACTCACAGATTGCTGTTGGAATTTCCCGGCTGCTTACCTGCTGTGGATACCTGACCCAACACTCGCGGTGGTCCCAGAACCAGGGTTTCTGCAAGGAGACAAAAACCTGTAAGAACAATTGCACATCTCTCCACCGTCCCACATGTCCCATAGGGAAAGGGTTGGCGGCGAGAAGGTAAAAGCTTACTGGGACATGATATATAATGAAGTGAGGAAAATGTTGAAATATACATTTGTTAAAAAACCAGAAGCTTTTTTACTGGGTATTATAGGTACGGAAATTAGAAGACGCCTGCTTCTTGGGAGAAAAGCAATGACAAACCTAGACAGCATCTTAAAAAGCAGAGACATCACCTTGCCGACAAAGGTCCGTATAGTTAAAGCTATGGTTTTCCCAGTAGTAATGTACGGAAGTGAGAGCTGGACCATAAAGAAGGCTGATCGCCGAAGAATTGATGCTTTTGAATTATGGTGCTGGAGGAGACTCTTGAGAGTCCCATGGACTGCAAGAAGATCAAACCTATCCAGAAGCATCGAATTGCATCACGCGCAGGTTGCGAACACTGCGGGTTGAGAACGCGCCTCCCGCGCGGATCGTGTTCGCAACCCGAGCGTCTGCTGTAATCTGCTAGCGTTTCAAGATTTTTTTTTACAAAATTTCCTTCACGTGTTCCGCAAATTTCCCCCCCGGGTTCTTTCTTAAAAGCAGCCCATTCACAGCGCCTCGTTGTTATCTGGACTGAGCTTCGGGTCGCCGCGGCCCGGCTGCAGTTTTGGCACCGGAGACAGCAGGCTGCCTTTTGGATAAGGAGCTACGAAACTGAAAAGTGCAGCGTTGTTGCAACTCACGTCGTGAAGGACTGCCAAACCGGTGCAAAACGCCGTGTAGTAAAACGTGCACCTCCAGCTGGAAGGGAATAAGAAAAATCAGGGCAGACGTCTGAGGTCAGGATTCGAGAGCAGGACAAAGTCGGACTAACACCAAACAAGAGTCCACTGGATACAACATGAGTTCTCCCAATATTCCACAAAGCAGTTTTGTCTAACGGGACACATTTTTATATGCTAACTTGGCTAATATGTGGATTTTGTTTGGTTTTGTCACGCACACTTTTCCCTAGTAGAATTACTTTTGTGCGGGTTACCTGCCTGGAGATCTGCACTGCAAAAATCCTGGGAAGCGTGAATTTTAGAAAGACGGCGGCATTTCAAGTCCGTATATCGTTTGGGGGGAAAAGTGCATATTTAAAAAGTTTGGGCTTAGAATGCGCATTGAATTGAGTTTCACCCACATTCCTAATTCAGATACATGTTTTGTCTCATTCAGTGCTGGATTTAGGTATAAGCTAAACAAGCTATAGCTTAGGGCTCCACGCTCTTGGCCCCCCCAAAAAAAAATTAAAGGAAAAAAACAACACCTGGATGTACATTTCCAAAATATGAAATAAAACATACATACAGCAACAATAGCAAATGGCTTGAGATACCTATGAGGTCCATAAATTACCATATAGCATATATTCAACACAAAAAACAGCGGCAATTTGTTGTTGACAAAGGACAGCTGGACATAGAAAGGGCCCCATTACCTTCAGTAGCTTTAAGGTAAAGGGACCCCTGACCGTTAGGTCCAGTCGCGGACGACTCTGGGGTTGTGGCGCTCATCTCGCTTTATTGGCCGAGGGAGCCGGCGTACAGCTTCCGGGTCATGTGGCCAGCATGACTAAGCCGCTTCTGGCGAACCAGAGCAGCGCACAGAAACGCCGTTTACCTTCCCGCCGGAGCGGTACCTATTTATCTACTTGCACTTTGACGTGCTTTTGAACTGCTAGGTTGGCAGGAGCAGGGACCGAGCAATGGGAGCTCACCCCGTCATTGCGGGGATTCGAACCGCCGACCTTCTGATCAGCAAGCCCTAGGCTCTGTGGTTTAACCCACAGCGCCACCCGCGTCCCAGTAGCACCTTAGAGACCAGCTAAGTTTGTTCTTGGTCTAAGCTTTCGTGTGTACGCGCACTTCTTCAGATGCATATTTTGGCTAAATGTTCTCCTGAACAGTTTGTTCTGCTTCTGTGTGACCCAAGACGCTGGAACATTTCAATCGTGCTTTATCTCATCCTTACCAAATGCAAAATCGCTAACGCTGTCCTAGAACAGTCTGTTACCAAAACCCTTTTCTTTAAGGGAGATGAGCATCTGAACGCTTCAGCATTCGCTTTCAAGTGGGCTGCCAAATGATTATAATAATGCCAAATGATTATAATAATGCAAATAATGCATGATTAGGAAAGTTCTCAATCCCTGCCCTTTAATATGGGTTTACTTCTAAAGCGGATAATTACTTTACCCTTGGAGTTTTGATTTCCCACAGGAATGGTAATAGGGATGTGGGTGGCGCTGTGGTCTAAACCACTGAGAAGGTCAGCGGTTCGAATCCCCGTGATGGGGATATACCGTATTTTCCCGACACAATATCATAAAAACAATCCAAGTATTTCTTCTTCCGAGTCCATTTCCAAAAATGGAAATGTATTCCAAAAAAAATTAAAGATTTTTTTTCCTGTATGCAACAGCGGCAGCGGCAGTTCTTATAGCCACGAGGTGGAAGAGCGACACAATTCCTTCTTAAGACAAGAGTGCGCGTTTTGATGTTTCTCACCTGGCTTCGCAGAACTTCTTGGTCAAGCTGGGCCGGTCCTGGTTACGGCGATACCGAAACCATCTCTGAACCTGCCTGGGCTGCAAGTCGCACTGCTTGGCTAGACCGATGAGCTCGCCCTGAAAAAGAGGCCGGGGAACAGGTAGGTCGCAGTAGATCACGGGAAACCCTCCCCTCCCCCATCTAAAAAAAACAAAAAACATAAAAAAAAAACTCAACCTTTGCTTGCTAAAAAATGCTCAACAGCTCTGGAGGATCGCTGCCAGTTTTGTTATAGTGGGAATAGATGTACCGCATTTTTCGCTCCATACGGCGCACCTCGTTTTTAGAAGAGGAAACAAGATTTCCCCCCCCTGGTTTTCCTCCTCTAAAAGCTCTGTTTTTTTTGAGGATCAGCTAAAAGTTTTGCAGCTTTGCAAAAAAAAAAAGCTGCAAAACTTTTAGCTGATCCTCAAAAAAACAGGGCTTTTCCCTTTGCAAAAAAAGCTGCAAAACTTTTAGCTGATCCTCAAAAAAACAGGGCTTTTCCCTTTGCAAAAAAGCTGCAAAACTTTTAGCTGATCCTCAAAAAAACAGGGCTTTTAGAGGAGGAAAACCAGAAAAATATTCAGATGGGCGGGGTATAAGTAATAAATATTATTATTAGTAGTATTAGTATTATTATTTCTCTTTTTCGGAGGGGAGGTGTTTAACCTAAATGCTGGTGTGCTTCATTCACATTCCACTTTGTTTAGCGGCTAAAGAATAGCAAATCTGGCAGGAGAAAAACATCCCTCCCTCCAGGAAGCAACAGGACCTGGTACCAAAGACTTCTGCAGCCAATTCACCTCTTTGGGGCATTTCCCTTGCGCAGTGTAAAAAGCTTCCAGGACGGGGTTCGGAGGAGCTTTCCTCCGTACTTTCTCCCTCAGTCCCATTTTTCTGCTCAGCGGAAGAGCGACGATCCTGCAGAGTAGAAGAAGAAGAAGAGTTTGGATTTGATATCCCGCTTTATCACTACCCGAAGGAGTCTCAAAGCGGCTAACATTCTCCTTTCCCTTCCTCCCCCACAACAAACACTCTGTGAGGTGAGTGGGGCTGAGAGACTTCAGAGAAGTGTGACTAGCCCAAGGTCACCCAGCAGCTGCATGTGGAGGAGCGGGGAAGCGAACCCGGTTCACCAGATTATGAGTCCACTGCTCTTAACCACTACACCACGCTGGTTGTTCTCTGCCTGGGTTTGGTGACAAGATGCCAGGAAAAGGAACAGAAGGCCACTTGGGGTCAAACACTGCTTGTCAGCCACTTACCACTGAAACCACTACAGGTGGAACGAGGCTTCCTCGCTGTCGTCAAAAGTAAAGGACCCCTGGACGGTTAAGTCCAGTCAAAGGCGACTATGGGGTTGCGGCACTCATCTCGCTTTCAGGCCGAGGGAGCCGGCGTTTGTCCGCAGACAGCTTTCCGGGTCATGTGGCCAGCAGGACTAAACCGCTTCTGGCGCAACGGGACACCGTGACGGAAACCAGAGCGCATGGAAACGCCGTTTACCTTCCCGCCGCAGCGGTACCTATTTATCTACTTGCGCTGGCGTGCTTTCGAACTGCTAGGTTGGCAGGAGCTGGGACAGAGCAACGGGAGCTCACTCCGTCGGGGCATTCGAACTGCCAACCTTCCGATCGGCAAGCCCAAGAGGCTCGGTGGTTTAGACCACAGCGTTCCGTTAATTATACTTCTATACTGCCCTCCGCCAGAGGATTACGGGGCTTGTTCACAGTATAAAAACACACAAATTCTTTTAAAAAATAAAATAAAATAGCTTTATTTAATTTCAGACTTCTAAAATACAACCATATGAAATCAACCAATAGAAACAAATAAACAAACAAAAACCCCCCAAAAAACATATAATCTAGACATAATAATACACAAAAAATAATATTTGAAAAAACAAAACACACAGAAGAAAGCAAAGAATTATAAATAACAATTAAAAATTGACTCCCGATTTTAACTTATTTTAATAATCTTATTGTTCATCTTTTTAATAATGTTATATGGTATTTTGTGTAAAGGCATGGACCTCACAAATTTAATAAACTTGACTTGACTTCCAATTGTCTGTATATCGCTTCCCTTAATAATGAAACAAAACTTGCTATACCTTATACAATGATTGAAAAATATATAACTAAATAAATAGCTCACATTTTAATATAAATCTCCCCACATATATCTCAATCTAAGCAAATCACCAAATCTGTTCTTATACCTTCTTTTTTCAGATAGTCTTCCGCATATTTCCACTCAAGCCTTAGATCTTCGTTTGGATACATTTCGAATTGCAATTCGAAAAAAACACACAAATTCATAAATCAGTACAGGCAAGCCTCCTGTGATATGCCTTCGGGATATGCGCGGCCACAAACCGAACCCAGAAGTGACCCAGAAATGTGGGGGGAAGGGGTGGGGCAGGGCGTTCGCAGGCTTTCCTGGTGGTGTTTCAAAGGTACCGGTATGTGGTTTCACAAGTTGGAACATGCTCAGAGGAGGGGAACCAAGATGATCAGGCAGCCAAGCCTTATGAGGAGCGGTTGAAGGAGCTGGGTATGTTTAGCCTGGAGAAGAGGAGACTGAGAGGAGATAGGAGAGCCATCTTCCAATATCTCAAGGGCTGTCCCGCGGAAGAGGGAACGAGCTTGTTTCCTCCTGCTCCGGAGGGCAGGACTCGAACCCCGTGGCTTCAGGTTACAGGAAGGGAGATTCCAAGTCCACAGCAGGGAGACATTTCTGACAGGAAGAGGCGCTTGATAGTGGAGGTGGTGGGATCTCCTTCCACGGAGGTTTTTAAGCAGAGGTTGGATGGATGTTTTAGCTGAGACTCCTGCGTTGGACGATGATATTTGGGGTCTCTAACAGCTCTATAATTCTGTCCCCTTTCACATGCCCAAAGCCGTTTCCAGAAAACTCTCGATATTCCTCCCTCCCGAAACCCGTTTTTGCCTGTAAAGCAGGTGCTCTGTAATGGAGCAATTATCTCTCAGAGCGAAGGTCTACCTTCTTGGAGCCAGCTCATCAATAAATACTCATTTGGCTCTTCCTTTAAACCCTGATGCCCCAGGGACCGGCTGTGCTTACAGAGAAGCAATTTAGCAATGCCTAAACGCAGGCTGTTGCAGCTTAGAAGATGAGGGCGTGAAGTTGCCGGATGGATCCAGTCCAGCGCCCACAAGTTGCAAAAGAGAAAAGGTCACTCTGCAGATGCTCAGAGGCAATCTAGAGCGAAAGACTTGGGTTGGAGAGAACTTGGTTCCAATCCCCATCCACCCTTGAGAACCTAAGTCTAGCATCCTATCACCCCTTAACCTTCTCTTCTCCAGGCTAAACATACCCAGCTCCCTAAGCCGTTCCTCCTAAGGCATCGTTTCCAGGCCTTGGACCATTTTGGTTGCCCTCCTCTGGACACGTTCCAGCTTGTCAGTATCCTTCTTGAACTGTGGTGCCCAGAACTGGACACAGTACTCCAGGTGAGGAACAATTTCAACTTTGGGGTTTTCATCAGCCGTATGCCATAATCATCACAATTATAACAAATAAAGGCTTGACATATCTCGCTTTGCATGTCATGAGTCTATCTCATATATTAAACTCCAGTAGCTAATGAAGACAATGGTATTAAATGTTTAGTAAGATTAGGGTTTAATTAGGACTTGTTTTAAGTGGGAGATAAAGACTGCCTTGATCTGCACTTCAATAGGGATTTGTGGTGTTTAATTAGTATCTGTGTGTAAGTTACAACTGGATATATAATAACTGATTGGTTCAATATTGGGGAAAGTGTACGACAAGGCTGTATGTTGTCTCCCTGTTTATTTAACTTATATGCAGAATTCATCATGTGAAAGGCTGGACTGGATGAATCCCAAGACGGAATTAAGATTGCCGGAAGAAATATCAACAACCTCAGATATGCTGATGACACAACCTTGATGGCAGAAAGTGAGGAGGAATTAAAGAACCTTTTAATGAGGGTGAAAGAGGAGAGCGCAAAATATGGTCTGAAGCTCAACATCAAAAAAACTAAGATCATGGCCACTGGTCCCATCACCTCCTGGCAAATAGAAGGGGAAGAAATGGAGGCAGTGAGAGATTTTACTTTCTTGGGCTCCATGATCACTGCAGATGGTGACAGCAGTCACGAAATTAAAAGACGCCTGCTTCTTGGGAGAAAAGCAATGACAAACCTAGACAGCATCTTAAAAAGCAGAGACATCACCTTGCCGACAAAGGTCCGTATAGTTAAAGCTATGGTTTTCCCAGTAGTAATGTATGGAAGTGAGAGCTGGACCATAAAGAAGGCTGATCGCCGAAGAATTGATGCTTTTGAATTATGGTGCTGGAGGAGACTCTTGAGAGTCCCATGGACTGCAAGAAGATCAAACTTATCCATCCTTAAAGGAAATCAGCCCTGAGTGCTCACTGGAAGGACAGATCCTGAAGCTGAGGCTCCAATACTTTGGCCACCTCATGAGAAGAGAAGACTCCCTGGAAAAGACCCTGATGTTGGGAAAGATGGAGGGCACAAGGAGAAGGGGACGACAGAGGATGAGATGGTTGGACAGTGTTCTCGAAGCGACTGGCATGAGTTTGGCCAAACTGCGGGAGGCAGTGGAGGATAGGGGTGCCTGGCGTGCTCTGGTCCATGGGGTCACGAAGAGTCGGACACGACTGAACGACTGAACAACAAATGTGTAAGGACTGTGGGGGGTTGGGCTGGGTGTTCACCAGTTTGTGGATGATACCCAGCTCTACCTGTCCTTTAAATTGGAACCAGTGAAGGCGGTGAGGGTCCCGTGTGAGTGTCTGGAGGCGGTTGGAGGATGGATGGCGGCTAACAGATTGAGGCTGAATCCTGACAAGACAGAAGTACTGTTTTGGGGGACAGGGGGCAGGCGGGTGTGGAGGACTCCCTGGTCCTGAATGGGGAAACTGTGCCCCTGAAGAACCAGGTTTGCAGCCTGGGGGTCATTTTGGACTCACAGATGTCCATGGAGACGCAGGTCAATTCTGTGTCCAGGGCAGCTCTCTACCAGCTCCATCTGGTACTCAGGATGAGACCCTCCCTGCCAGAGTGGTGCATGCTTTGGTTATCTCCCGCTTGGACTACTGCAATGCGCTCTTTGTGGGTCTACCTTTGAAGGTGATTCAGAAATGACAACAAATCCAGAATATTTAGGTAGGTAAGGTGAAAATAATCCCAACATATTTCACATCTGGCAACCTATGTGTCCTTTTGTTTCAGATAATAATACGTAAACGAGTCTAAATAGCCTGGGACACAAATTTTCACGGCCCTCTAAGGGCTAGGGTGGCTCATTTATCAGAAGTCATGTACAGTCATAACTTGGAAGCCAAACGGAATCTGTTCCGGAAGTCCCTTCGACTTCCAAAACGTTCGAAAACCAAACTGCAGCTTCTAATTGGCTGCAGGAAGCCCCTGCAAGCCAATCGGAAGCCCCGCCGGACATTCGCAAACCGAAAAACTCACTTCCGGGGTTTGCGGCGTTCGGGAACAAAAACGTTCAACTGCTAAGGCGTTCATCAACCAAGGTATACTTGGTTCTGACCGAACTAAACCTTCTAGTATGGTTTTTAGCGTTCAATGTTTTATTTTGGTTTCTATATGTGTTGGAAGCCGCTGAGAGTGGCTGGGGCAACCCAGACAGATGGGCGGGAGAGTGGCTGGGGCAACCCAGACAGATGGGCGGGGTAGTATATTTTGCTTTAGGAGTTCATGTTACAGGCAGGTAGCTAGCCGTGTTGGCCTGCCATAGTCAAAACAAAATAAAAAATAAAAAAATCCTTCCAGTAGCACCTTAGAGACCAACTAAGTTTGTTCTTGGTATGAGCTTTCGTGTGCATGCACACTGTATCTGAAGAAGTGTGCATGCACACGAAAGCTCATACCAAGAACAAACTTAGTTGGTCTCTAAGTTGCTACTGGAAGGATTTTTATTATTTTTTTATTTTGTTATGCTTTAGGAGGCTCAGTTTGGGTAATACAGCTCTGCAACTGAGGCTTATACATCCCGGCTTAAACACGCCATGGGAAGTTATCGCCTTGGCTGCCAAGCGTGGGTGACTGGATAAGCTTCATGGTTAAAGACTTCTGGGACATGATTTATAATGAATTGAAAAAAGTATTTAAAAATACTTTTATTAAAAAACCAGAAGCCTTTTTACTTGGAACAGTAGGAGATGAATTGCCCCCAAAAGATAGAAAATTCTTTTTGTATGCCACAACAGCAGCAGAATATTGCTTGCCAAAAACTGGAAAACACCGGACATACCCAAAATAGAAGAATGGCAAATGAAGATGATGGACTATATGGAACTGGCCGAAATGACTGGACGAATCCGCGATCAGAAGGAGGAGACATTATATCAAGACTGGAGCAATATTAAAGTGTATTTAAAAAAAAATATTGTAATATTTTTTTAAAGAGGAAAGTTTTTGGAAGAAACTGAGGCTTAGGTTTGTGTTTAGAATGGTGAAGGATTAGAAAATAGTTTAAAAAGTTTGACAATGATAGAGAAGAAGATATAATTAAGGAACAGAAATAGAAATGTTTAAAACGAACTGGAAGACTGCTAAAGATGTAATACAATGAAATCAGCAAAAAAGGGAGCTGAGGAAGTCATGAAACAGAGTAAGAAATTATAAGAAGGTTTCCATATATATTATGTGATGAGATGTAATTTTTATGTTATTGAAATGATGTTTTATGTGTTTCAATTACGTTAAAGTTAATAAAAAGTTATTTTTTTAAAAAAAAAAGCTTCATTAGGGTGCAGAACAGGGTACCCCAATCCTCCAGGCTTCCAGGGGATCGCTTGGAGATAAACAGTTCGGGAACGCTTGGCTATCCATGACTTGCGGAAGTCACGGATAGCAAGCTGCGGCACGACCTCGCATATGCCAGGAACGTTCAGGAATGCTGTCGGTTAACCAAACTTTCGCTCCAAAGGTTCTGCAATCCCCGCGATCATCACTTTGGAATCCGGATGCCCACAAAAGCCATAATTTCAACTTTTGCAAACTCTTGAGATAAAAACCGGGTCGTGAAGAACAGGGCTTGTCGCAGGGACTCCTGCAGGGGTGTTTTGGGGCTCTGTCAGAGGCTACTTGGCAGGAAAGCAATGACAAACCTAGATAGCATCTTAAAAAGCAGAGACATCACCTTGCCAACAAAGGTCTGTATAGTTAAAGCTATGGTTTTCCCAGTAGTGATGTATGGAAGTGAGAGCTGGACCATAAAGAAGGCTGATCGCCGAAGAATTGATGCTTTTGAATTATGGTGCTGGAGGAGACTCTTGAGAGTCCCATGGACTGCAAGAAGATCAAACTTATCCATCCTTAAGGAAATCAGCCCTGAGTGCTCACTGGAAGGACAGATCCTGAAGTTGAGGCTCCAGTACTTTGGCCACCTCATGAGAAGAGAAGACTCCCTGGAAAAGACCCTGATGTTGGGAAAGATGGAGGGCACAAGGAGAAGGGGACGACAGAGGATGAGATGGTTGGACAGTGTTCTCGAAGCGACTAACATGAGTTTGGCCAAACTGCGAGAGGCAGTGAAGGATAGGCGTGCCTGGCGTGCTCTGGTCCATGGGGTCACGAAGAGTCGGACACGACTGAATGACTGAACAACAACAACAGAGGCCTTCAGAAGTAAAAGAAAAAGTGCTCTGAAAGATGGTAGAATACCTGCAGCTAGCAAAAGTGACAGGAAGGATGAAGGGGCAAACAAAACCAACAGTCTGTAAGGAATGGAGAACTTTAAAAGAATATTTTAAAAATTATGCTATAAAAGGGAACCTCTTGGCAGAACTAGACTGACCCTTGTATTATATAAATAAGAATTTGCAGGAATATATAAAGAAAATATACAAAAAGTATCCAACGGTTCAAGGTAATTAATATAAGTACAGTGAGAATAATTGGAAGTCGTTTTTAATTCTTTTGTCATAAGTATCACAATTAATTGTATTGTTAGGTGTATAAATGATGTTTGTTATATTAACCTTGCTGATTCTGATATTGTAGTTATTTTGTATAGTCTTTTAGTGTGTGTGTGTGTTTGTTTGTTTGTAATTTGTTTGTCGTTTGCTTGTTTCTTCTTTTTTCTTTACTATAAAGGTCTTCATTTTAAAACAATAAAGATAATTTAAAAAGGGGAAAGGAAAGAGTCGCTGCCAGCCCGTGTAGACCATGTTTGTCCTACAGCTTCATCACGGGGGTGCCTGGGAGCGGCCACCGAGGCCACATAACACCAGTCCTGAAAACCTACATTGGCTCCAAGGACGTTTCCAAGTACAATTCAAAGTGTTGGTGCTGACCTTTAAAGCCCTAAACGGCCTCGGCCCAGTATACCTGAAGGAGCGTCTCCACCCCCATCATTCAGCCCGGACACTGAGGTCCAGCTCTGAGGGCCTTCTGGCGGTTCCCTCCCTGCAAGAAGCGAGGTTACAGGGAACCAGGCAGAGGGCCTTCTCGGTAGTGGCGCCCGCCCTGTGGAACGCCCTCCCATCAGATGTCAAGGAAATAAACAACTATCTGACTTTTAGAAGACATCTGAAGGCAGCCCTGTTTAGGGAAGCTTTTAATATTTGATGAATTATTGTATTTTAATATTTTGCTGGAAGCCGCCCAGAGTGGCTGGGGAAACCCAGCCAGACGGGCGGGTATAAATAAATTATTATTATTAGATCAGAAGGTCAGCGGTTCGAATCGCCGCAATGACGGGGTGAGCTCCCATTGCTCGGTCCCTGCTCCTGCCAACCTAGCAGTTTGAAGTGCAAGTAGATAAATAGGTACCAATCTGGCGGGAAGGTCAAAGTGCAAGTAGATGAATAGGTACCAATCTGGCGGGAAGGTCAAAGTGCAAGTAGATGAATAGGTACCAATCTGGCGGGAAGGTCAAAGTGCAAGTAGATAAATAGGTACCAATCTGGCGGGAAGGTCAAAGTGCAAGTAGATGAATAGGTACCAATCTGGCGGGAAGGTCAAAGTGCAAGTAGATAAATAGGTACCAATCTGGCGGGAAGGTCAAAGTGCAAGTAGATAAATAGGTACCAATCTGGTGGGAAGGTAAACGGTGTTTCCGTGCGCTGCTCTGGTTTAGTCATGCTGGCCACATGACCCGGAAAATCTGTCTGTGGACATACGTCGGCTCCTTCGGCCAGCAAAGCGAGATGATCGCCGCAACCCCAGAGTTGTCCTTTACCTTCACCTTTTTTTTATCCTAATAAAATGATTCAGGGACCTTTCCCCCCAGTGACCTTCAGCTGGATGCCACAAACAAGGTGCAAAGGCAACAATTTTCCGCCACCAGTTTTCTCCCTCTAGCCCCAAAACCAGGATTTAGAGGTAGGCTACCCCTGAACATGGAGGCTCGTCAGAGCTTGCATCGATTTAACGCACCTTTCGAAGAAGAAGCGGATCACCACAAGCAGGAGGGCCAACGGCAGGCTCAGCAAGAGGTGCCGGGGCTGAGGATAGCTGATCTCTTCTGTCTCCTTCATGTCCTCCCAGGTAATCCCCGGAGGGAGCCAGTATTCGTGGCGCCAAATCCATTCGGTCACTGGTAGCACCATCCTGGCGGCAGGAGAGGAAAAAGAGGACGAGGTGAGAGGGAGACAACGGTGAAAATAGGTGGCGAGGCAGCGTGGTGTAGTGGTTAGAGTGTCAGATCTGGGAAAGCAGGGTTCAACTCCCCATTTGGCCACGAAGTTCACTGCTTATCTTTACAGAGGAAATATATATATATTGATATATTTCCTGAATGCCTTCAGGGCATATCTCCACCCCATTGGGAAACTTGAAAGTCAATATTTTCACATACAGTGGTACCTTGGTTCTCAAACTCAATCCGTTCTGGTAGTCTGTTAAAAAACCAAAGTGTTCCGAAACCAAGGCACGCTTTCCCATAGAAAGTAATGCAAAATGGATTAATCCGTTCCAGACTTTTAAAAACAACCCCTAAAACAGCAATTTAACATGAATTTTACTATCTAACGAGACCATTGATCCATAAAATGAAAGCAATAATCAATGTACTGTACTATAAAATAAGTAAGACAGTATTGTAGATGATAAAGGTTAAAATTATTATTTTTTCTTATCTGCACTGATGATAGTCATTGCTTGGATGGGGGGCTTTTATCCACTTCTGCAGTCACACAATCAACCAGTCAGTCTATCAATCAATCAATCAATCAATCACACAGTCCCAAAAACAAATGAACTCTAAAAGCCACAAAAACACGAAATAAATAGCAAAAACAAAAGCGCCAAACTTAATCCGTTCCCGAAGTCCGTTTCACTTCCGAAATGTTCGGAAACCAAGGCGTAGCTTCTGATTGGTGCAGGCGCCCCAGAAACAATAGCTGACTGCTGCATCGGACGTTCGGTTTCCGAAAAACATTCGGAAACCGGAACACTTACTTCCAGGAACCAAGGCGTTCGAGAATCAAAGTAGCACTGTGCAGGTGAAACTCGAAAAATTAGAATATCATGGAAAAGTCCATTTATGTAAGCAATTGTTTTCATTAGCTACTGGAGTTTAATATATGAGATAGACTCATGACATGCAAAGCGAGATATGTCAATTGTGATGATTATGGCATACAGCTGATGAAAACCCCAAAGTTGAGATTGTTAATTTGGGGTTCTCATCAGCTGTACGCCATAATCATCACAATTATAACAAATAAAGGCTTGACATATCTCGCTTTGCATGTCATGAGTCTATCTCATATATTAGTTTCACCTTTTAAGTTGAATTACTGAAAGAAACGAACCTTTCCACGATATTCTAATTTTTCGAGTTTCACCTGTATATCTGGTTTGGGCTGCAAAACTGCTGCCACACTTTGACCCTGTTTTGGAGCGAATTGGACCATGTTGGGGTTTGGGGTGATAGCTATGAGTACCAATTGCTCAGTTTGTGGGGTGCTGCAGAACGGAGGGTTTCCGCTGCAAAACAACCGCAACAGTTTGGCACATGTTGGGATGGGGTTCCCAAATTTTGGGAAGATGGAGCAAGATCCTGGAAGATAGGACTCAAACCAAAGGCTTCGAGTTACGAGAAAGGAGATACCGACTAAACATCAGGGGGGAAACTTTCTGGTGATTTAAGAATAGTTCTGGTGATTTAAGAAAGAGCCATTTAGTAGTGGAACGGTCTCACTCAGGAGAAGGTGAGGAACGATGGAGGTTTTTAACACCACCGGAACAAGATCAGGAAATCCAGAACTGCAAAATTCAGGTTTGGTGTTCAGAGAAACATCCCTCAGCCCAACTTCAAAGGATGATAAAGTGGTTCTGTCTAGACATGCATCTTTCTCTTTCCAACGCCTTGCGGAAAGGCTAATTTATTTCTTATCTTCAACCCCCCCCCAACCCCCCCCCACTTGATAATTTGAAATAGCAAAAACAGCTTGTGTTCTTTACTTAACCGCAGGCTGTTTGTATACAAGCCCAGCTCCTGTAACAGGAGATTTGAATGCTATTCCTTTGAAAACAAAACCAAGGCCCCCACCTGTCGGTATTAAATGAAATTATAATTGCAATCTGGCTTCCGGGCGCCAGCGGACGTGTTTGCAACGCACACGCCGCAATGCATGAGAAACAACAAACAACATTTCATACGGAGACTGCAACAGAGAATCGGGAATTGTTGCTATTAAGTCTTGGGAAAAGAATAATGGAATCACAGAATTATAGAATTCAAAGGGACGATGAGGATCGTTTAATCCCACCCCCTGCAATGCAGAAATATACAGCTGTCCTACATGGGGACTGAACTTGAGACCTTGGTGTTGTTTCAGGTTATCATCCTAGAGGTGGTAAAAGTTTCCGTTTATCATCAATGGGGTGGTGAAAAGGATGAATGGCGGCTGCAGTCACTTCCGCTCCCGGAAGACTCCTGAATCATAGAATCCTAGAGTTGGAAGAGACCCCAAGGGCCATCCAGTCCAACCCCCTGCCAAGCAGGAAACACCATCAAAGCATTCCTGACAGATGGCTGTCAAGCCTCCGCTTCAAGACCTCCAAAGAAGGAGACTCCACCACACTCCTTGGCAGCAAATTCCACTGTCCAACAGCTCTTACTGTCAGGAAGTTCTTCCTAATGTTTAGGTGGAATCTTCTTTCTTGTAGTTTGAATCCATTGCCCCGTGTCCGCTTCTCTGGAGCAGCAGAAAACAACCTTTCTCCCTCCTCTATATGACATCCTTTGATATATTTGAACATGGCTATCATATCACCCCTTAACCTTCTCTTCTCCAGGCTAAACATACCCAGCTCCCTAAGCCGTTCCTCATAAGGCATCGTTTCCAGGCCTTGGACCATTTTGGTTGCCCTCCTCTGGACACGTTCCAGCTTGTCAGTATCCTTCTTGAACTGTGGTGCCCAGAACTGGACACAGTATTCCAGGTGAGGTCTGACCAGAGCGGAATACAGTGGTACTATTACTTCCCTTGATCTAGATGCTATACTCCTATTGAATATCTCTTAACACTCCCCACATCAAAATTAAAAAATTCAGCATACTACAGTCATACCTTGATACAGGTAGGTAGCCATGTTGGTCTGCCGTAGTCAAAACAAAATGAAAAAAAATTCCGTCCAGTAGCACCTTAGAGACCAACTAAGTTTGTTATTGGTATGAGCTTTCGTGTGCATGCTACAGGCTACTAATCAAAGAAGTGTGGATGCACACGAAAGCTCATACCAATAACAAACTTAAAGGTAAAGGGACCCCTGACAATTAGGTCCAGTCCTGGATGACTCTGGGTTTGCAGCGGTCATCTCGCTTTACTGGCCGAGGGAGCCGGCGTCCGGGTCATGTGGCCAGCATGACTAAGCCGCTTCTGGCAAACCAGAGCAGCGCACGGAAACGCCGTTTACCTTCCCGCCGGAGCGGTACCTATTTATCTACTTGCACTTTGACGTGCTTTTCGAACTGCTAGGTGGGCAGGAGCAGGGACCGAAGCAACGGGAGCTCACCCCGTCATTGCGGGGATTCGAACCGCCAACCTTCTGATCGGCAAGCCCTAGGCTCTGTGGTTTAGACCACAGCGCCACCCGCATCCCAATAACAAACTTAGCTGGTCTCTAAGGTGCTACTGGAATGATTTTTTTTTTATTTAGTCGTACCTTGGTTCTTGAATGCCTTGTTACTTGTTTTGGCTCCCGAACGGCGAAAGTGTTCTGGTTTCCGAACGTTTTTTGGAAGCAGAACGCCTTGAAGCAGGAAGCTCCTGCAGCCCATCGGAAGCCGTGCATTGGTTTCCGAATGTTTTCGGAAGTCAAACCGACTTCTGGAACGGATTACGTTCGAGGACCAAGGTACGGCCGAAGCTTGCTTTCCTGAGCTGCAAAAGGCGGACAGTTTGCAGAGATGGAACCCATATCATGATACAGACTTCAAATCGGTTTTGGGCGATATCTTTTTCTGGGAAAGGAAGTGCCGGAACTAACCAGGATCACCTCATTTGTTCTTTTAGAATGGCAATGGTGCCCACCAGAGCGGTGCCGGAACTGAGTTCCGGCGAGGTCCAGCTGAAAAAAAGTGCTGGATATATCAATACCTAGCCCTAATGGGTGGAGTGGATAATTCTGCTTTGTTTTGTCAGCCAGTACATTTGGATCCATCCCTCTCGGCACAGCAATGAGGAGGCAGCCATATGCTTCTACAAAGGAGGTTGGCCGTACATTCACAGGGAAACCAAAATGCTTGTTTACAAAGCTATTGTACCACCAACCTTACTGCATGCTTGTGAAACATGGACCACTTATAAACGCCATCTACCAACTCCTCGAAAGATTCCATTAACGGTGTCTCCGAAAAACACATCACTCGGGAAGACAGGCGAATTAATATCAGTGTACAGTAATACCCTGGGTTACACACACCCCGTGTTGCGGACGTTCGAGTTGCGAACACCCGCAACCCAGAAGAGTTTCCGGAGCGAGTGTGACCCCTGGATGCACAGAAGCGTTCTGTGCACTTTGCGCATGCACAGAAGCGCTCAAACTGCGCTACTTCCGGGTTTTTTTGTGTGTGCGTTCATGATACGCACGCACGCGTTATGTACCTCTAGCCGGAACGTATCGCGTGCGTAACCTGGGGTAACAGTGTACTGGAAGAAGCAAAGATCACCCATGTCGAAGCAATGATTCTTCAACATCAACTTCGTTGGACTGGTCATGTTGTGCGGATGCCTGATGATCGTCTTCCAAAGCAACTACTCTATTCCGAACTTAAAAATGGAAAGTGTAATGCTGGTGGTCAACAAAAGAGGTTTAAAGACCAAAAAAAACGCCGGCAACTGGGAAACACTGGCCTGTGAGTGCTCCAGTTGGAGAACGGCCTTGACCAAAGGTGCCGTGGGCTTTGAAGACGCTCGAACTCAGGACGAGAGGGAGAAACGCGCTAAGAGGAAGGCACGCTTGGCAAACCCTCACCGGGACCAACTCCAGCCCAGAAACCTATGTCCCCACTGTGGAAGGACGTGCGGATCAAGAATTGGCCTCCACAGTCACTTACGGACTCCCTTTTAAAACCGTGTTCATGGAAGACAATCTTACTTGGCTGTGAGGGATCGCTAAAGAAGAAGAAGCGTGAGAGGCAACTGCAGCCTGACTGCTTTACATTCAGAGCGAACACCCAGCCTAGCGACTCATGCAAAAGTAAAGAACAGTCTGTGAGGCTCCTCTCAAGCAGCGCCGTTCTTTGGGAATTGCACCGATGGGAAGGCAAAGCTTTTCTCGTCACAACCCCCTGACATTTTCCCTGCGGTTGTGATTCAGTCGGCAAGGGTGAGTGGGTGGGTGGGTGGCAGGGCCACGAAAGCTCGGCGAAGGCTGATCTCCATGAATGGGGGGAGGATCAAGTTTCCAGCATGTCTCCCTTTGAGTTGAATTTCCGAGCCTTGAGTCATCGCATCTGGCCTCGCTCCAAATTTCCAGCGTTATTTTGGAACTCGACAGAGAGCATCGGTTGACGCAAGGCCACGCGCGTACAGGACTCGCTTCCCTTTCTCCCGCTTGCCAACAAAACACCCTCCGACGTTTCTCCGGCGAAAACAAGGACACCCTGTTCCACCCCCTCCGACGTTTCTCCAATAAAAGCAGAGACATTCCTGCCAACGCTTCTCCGGAGAAAATAGGGGCGTCCTATTCCACACGCTCCCAACATTTCTCCGATGTTTTCCCTAAGGAAAAGCGGGACATTCCGAGAACATATCAGAAACCGGGGCGGCAGCTGGACTGGTGACTGGGTGTGGCCGCTGAGACCATGTAACACCGGTCCTGAAAGACCTACATTGTCTCCTGGGACGTTTCCGAGCACAATTCAAAGTGTTGGTGTTGACCTTGAAAGCCCTAAACGGCCCAGTATACCTGAAGGAGCGTCTCCACCCCCATCGTTCAGCCCGGACACTGAGGTCCAGCTCCGAGGGCCTTCTGGCAGTTCCCTCCCTGCGAGAAGCAAGGTTACAGGGAACCAGGCAGAGGGCCTTCTCGGTGGTGGCACCCACCCTGTGGAACGCCCTCCCATCAGATGTCAAGGAAATAAACAACTATCTGACTTTTAGAAGACATCTGAAGGCAGCCCTGTTTAGGGAAGTTTTTTAATGTTTGAAGTTTTATCATGTTTTTAATATTCTGCTGGAAGCCACCTACAGTGGCTGGAAAATAAGGACACTTGGAAGGTCTGAAATCTTCGGCACTTTGCAGCCCATGTCTCACTTCAGGGGTGTCCACATTCCCAATTTTTCTGGCTCCAATATCATAGAACTGTAGGGACCCCAAGACTCATCTAGTCCAACCCTTTCTATGCAGGAATCTCTTGCCCAGAGTGGGACTCGAACCCAAGACCCTGATATAAATGCTTGTGCGTTTCTGCTTGCGTACCCCTTGCCAAGGCTCCATTCTGATGAGCTTTCATTGTGCCCATCCTTGAGCACGATTCTGAGTCACACCAGAAGATGCCAACTCACGAGAAGGCAAACCAACCTGCTTGGGGTTCGGCTACCTTGATCGACCTATGAGATATAAATGTGCGAGGCACAATGAGTTCGGTAACAGCCCATTAAATTGCCAAAAAGTATGCGCCTGTCTGACGTATGTTTAACTCCATTTATCACAGACAATAATCTTTGCTTCTCACGAGCACCCCATAATTTCATTTCTTAACCACCTGCTTGCTAAAGTTCCATTGCGCACATCTAATGAATTAGGCTGGAGGGGAGAAACTGGATGCAGTTCACGTTTAAAGGGGAACCGACTTATCTTGCATCCAAAAAACGCACAAACCGGGGGAAAAACAGGCAGCCTTTGAAATCCTCACTTCTCCAACTTGTTGTAACGCACTCCTCCTCTGTACAAATGCCGAATTCAGGAATACAATGGAAGGTTGCTCAGATTTGCAAGAGCACGTCAAGCAATCAAGCCGGTCTCTGTGTCTTCTCAAGGGACACAAGCCTAATTCATTTCAGGGATTACAGGAGTTCAGGGATATTTTCTTTAAAAAAAAAAAACAATTTTGCAAGCTGCGTGTCCTTGTTTCTCAGTTTGATCCTTCCGGCATGGTTTTCTGCACGCTTCGCGGTAATTTATGCATTGTGACTTGACGTTATCTTTATCGAACATAGCTTAGTGATTCTATATTGTAATCGCTAAGTGTAAACTGCTCAATTATTACTTGCTGGTTCAATTTTATTGTTTTATATTCTAACGGATTATTAAATATTGCTTTAGTTGATCTAGGCTTTTAATTTTAAAGTTACGTTTTCACCGTGACTTTTCTCAAGCTGTTATTACGTGGTGATGTTGGCTGCGCGTTTTGCTGTTCCTTCAGCTTGTCAACCGCTTTGGTATCTGAAGAAGTGTGCATGCACACGAAAGCTCATACCAAGAACAAACTTAGTTGGTCTCTAAGGTGCTACTGGAAGGAAATTTATTTTTTATTTTGTTTTGCCTTGTATATCGTAACCTAGAAAAGCGGCACATGAATTTAAAGTGAAATGAAATTGGTGAACCTCACAGAGAGGGCTCGTTTTGTGAGCACCAGAAGCGGGGACGGTTTCTCTTTTGCAAACATGTTCGGCTGGGAAACCTTTGGGCGTTTGCATGGAAACAGATCTGTGTGCTAGAAACTGTTTGCAGCAAAGACGTGGGCCTGGCCCTCCCTCCCTTCAGCCTTCCTTTGTCACCAGAGAGAAGGAGAGCAACTCGCTGGGGCAGCCAGCCAGATTCCCTCTTTTGCTCCCTCGCCACTATAAATTCTAGCCTCGTCTGCAGGGCCTGCGGGTGGCAAAGGCTGCTGCACTCGCTGTCTGGGAAGGAGGAGAGGTTTGCAAAAGAGAGAACCAAAAGGATGGAGAGTCAGGAAAGAAATCTGCCCAAAGATCCATCTCCTTCAACAATCTTTCCCCAGCTGTGGTCATTTAGATTGGAGACCTCTCCAATAGCCAGGGTGGGGCCAGGAGCAAAAAATTCTGTAGGAGGTTGCCTTAGAATCATCGAGTTGGTGGGCTAAAGATTTTGGATATAATATTCAGTTAGAATCCGGGGTAAGGTTGTGGAAGGAAGGTATCGATTTTACTGCATGCAGTGCACTTAAAGAAAATGTTATGAAAATGATGTACAGATGGTTGTTGTTGTTCAGTCGTTCAGTCGTGTCCGACTCTTCGTGACCCCATGGACCAGAGCACGCCAGGCATGCCTATCCTTCACTGCCTCCCGCAGTTTGGCCAAACTCATGTTAGTAGCTTCGAGAACACTGTCCAACCATCTCGTCCTCTGTCGTCCCCTTCTCCTTGTGCCCTCCATCTTTCCCAACATCAGGGTCTTTTCCAGGGAGTCTTCTCTTCTCATGAGGTGGCCAAAGTACTGGAGCCTCAACTTCAGGATCTGTCCTTCTAGTGAGCACTCAGGGCTGATTTCTTTAAGAATGGATTTCTTAATGGTAGATGGTACTTAAAGGTAAAGGTAAAGGGACCCCTGACTGTTAGGTCCAGTCATGGACGACTCTGGGGTTGCGGCGCTCATCTCGCTTTACTGGCCGAGGGAGCCGGCGTCCAGCTTCCGGGTCATGTGGCCAGCATGACTAAGCCGCTTCTGGCGAACCAGAGCAGCGCACGGAAACGCCGTTTACCTTCCCGCCGGAGCGGTACCTATTTATCTACTTGCACTTTGACGTGCTTTCGAACTGCTAGGTGGGCAGGAGCAGGGACCGAGCAACGGGAGCTCACCCATCATCGCAGGGATTCGAACGCCGACCTTCTGATCGGCAAGCCCTAGGCTCTGTGGTTTAACCCACAGCGCCACCCACGTCCCTATAAACTGATATGTCAAGCCTTTGCTTGCTATAATTGGGTTGGTTATGGCATGCAGCCGATGAAAACCCCAAAGTTGAGATTGTTAATTTGAGGTTCTCACCAGCTGCACGCCACAATCATCACAATTATAACAAACAAAGGCTTGACGTATCTCACTTTGCATGTCATGAGTCTATCTCCTATATTAGTTTCACCTTTTAAGTTGAACTACTGAAAGAAACGAACCTTTCCACGATATTCTAATTTTTCGAGTTTCACCTGTATGTCCAGCTGTCCTTTGTCAACAACAAACTGTCACCGTTTTTTTGTGTCGAGTTTGTGCTATATGGTCATTTATGGACCTCATAGGTATCTCAAGCCATTTGCCCATGTTGCAATGCGACCTGTCCATACAGAATGCAGGTACCCTATATATAGAAAGGAGCAAACCAGTGATATTTGAGGGAGCAGGCTAGCAGGCAGGGCCCATGACTTACATCAGTGGTGTCCAAACATTTTTTTAAAAAGAGGGCCGGATTTGATGAAGTGAAGGGCCGTGAGGGCCGACCAAAGGCCCACCCAAAGTTGTTGACCCTTTTTATGATTTTACTCCAAACCTGTTCAGCTTTTTTTTTTTTTTAGGATTGAAGTGTTTGAGGTGTTTTTATTTTTACGGGTTTTATCCCAGGAAATAAACCGCCACAGGGTTCGATTTAAGCCAACCGGTGGGCCGGATTAGGCTTCCAAAACCGACTTGGGACATGCCTGATGTAATCTTATATTTTGGAAATGTACATCCAGTGGTTTTTAAAAATAAATAAATTTGGGGGGGGGGCCCCAAGAGAGTACGGCCCTAAGCCATAGCTTGTTTATCTTACACGTAAATCCGATACTGGGCAGAGAGCACAGTCGTCAGGGTTAGCCCCTCCTTGAATATCTCTGATTCACCAGCGAGAGGCCCCGAACTCTTCCCACTGCTTCCCACCCCCAGAACACCCACAAATACCGGTACACAACCATCTCCGCAACAATCTCTCCAGAACTGGCAGATCCACTTACTCATTTTCAGGCAACAGCTAATCTTGCACTTCCACCCACCCACCCACCCACCCACCCCCACACTCTGTATTGTTTAGGGTGCCAAAGCAGCCCAGGTCGTAGGGAAGGACATAAATTTCTTAATAGATAAATCAACAACAACAATTCTCTATCAACGGCACTCCCCCACTGCGCAGTTAGAATGTTTCTGCATATTCCACGCTTTCGCAAAAGCTTAAGCAATTAGCTAGGGAACGGGTGCAACTCGCAACTAACTATGTGTAGATTGCAGCCAGCTCTAGGCTTTTTTTTTTATACCGGGATGTGTCGAATATTCCCTATGGTCTGTCTCCACTTCTCGGCAAAAGGCTAGTCACTAGAAAGCTGAGCTATGAATCAGGGAGGTTCCTGGTGTGCATCTTCCCTCAAAGCAAGCCAGATTTCCCCACCACCACCACTGTGGGAATACGTTTTCAGGTGCTCCTGCACCTTGCCGCAGTTTGGTAACCTTCCGCGCTATGCGCAGAAGGCAAAGAGAACAATCAATCAATCAATCAATCAATTTATTTATTGTATTAGCCCTATGGCCATAGCACATAGTAAAAGACCAGGCAGTAGCCTGACACGATTATGCAGAGAATACAACAGTTAAAACAATTGGAAGTAAAATCGAATAGGTTAAAACAAATAAAATAAAAATAAAAAGCACTAGCAGGCGTGACGACAGTGTCCATGTTGGGAATATACATAAGACTAAGGCTAAGGGAAGTTGGCCAAAAAGGTGGTCCTGAGTTTCAGGGCCTGTAATATGTAGATGGCCACTCCACGTGAAACCAAGGGGTTGGCATCCACCAGTAGATATTTCATGCGGTCATCGTCCCTGGCGATAGTCGGCGGGATTAGAGGGAGAAGCCTGGATCTTATTGAGGCATATAGTGGGCAGTAGAGGAAGAAGTGAATAAAGTCCTCTATCTTTCCATTGTTGCATGGGCAGAGTCGAAGATCCAGAGGGGTATTGGAAAATACACCCTGTAGGAATGCTGTGGGAATGGCATGAAATCGAGCCAGTGTAAAGCCCTTCTCAGCGTAGGATCCATCAGATCACTCAGATAGTGGGCCAGAGATCTAACTACCTTCACACGAGGGAACCACGTGGAGAGTCTGGCCGCATTAGATAGTTCTTGATCAAGGGCAGCGTCCCTAGCAAGAATCCAGTCGCGAATTTTGTCCTTGTCCCATGAGGATAGGGCTGCAAAGTCTGGAAGGGAGTAGCGGTGACAAATGGACTCCATGCCTCTTGACCAGGGAGAACAGGCAGAGATTTGCTGCCTGGATCCCTCCGCGCTTGAGGCAAAGCGCGCCAAAATAACCTTTGGTAACGGTCGGGAAGAAGTTTCCCGCCCGGAAACTCACACAGAGACAGTGGTGTGATTGGTTATTGATGATGTTATGACGTTGTTCAGTTTACTAATAAATAGCCCCTGCTCTCTGTAGCGGTGTGTAGAGTGCGTGAGACAAGCCAAGAGAGAACAACCGTGCGAGAAAGCGAAAGGAGAACCAAGCCGCACAGAGCAGTAGCTGGGAACGCGCAACTCCACCATTGACTGCAGTCTCTTATTTCATTTTATTTCCAAGTTTCATTTGGTCGCTTAGCTTTGGCCACCTCTTTTATCCTCCTCCTTTTCGGAACCTCAAGCCTTCGTAACTCCAGAGGAGCCTTCGTGACTCCAAGGAAACCTTCGGAAACCTTCGGAACTCCAAACAACAATCTCACGACCTTCAGCGTCATAACCAACGTAAATTACCCGTTCACGGCCAGTGGGAGCAGGCACTACGGGAATTACTGGCTGTCCCGGACGTTGGTTATCCCCACACACCACCACCACCTTTAGACCTATCCAATGGCTTGACCTCCGGAGATATTGGAACAATTGGACAAATCTTCTGAAACCGAAAAGGAAAGCTAGCAGGGACGATTGGGATTGCAAAAACAGCTGGAGACCCAAGTTAGGGAAACCCCGAGCTACGTACACAGTGGGAAAGTGTTTTAGCATCAGTACCAATGGCATCGACGGCTCTTCAACCACAACTTACGCAACAGAACATAATATTCAGAATCTATTGGATTCCACCTCGTTTCTAAAAAAAAAAAAAAGGACTATCTAATTTAGCTCTTTGCTGGAGATTTAATGAGGATAATGTCTCTTTTAAACATCTTCTAACAGTGCCCTATATTCACCAAGCTTCGCGATAAAGTGCTGGACGATAGAAGTACAATTATGCGCAAAAAGGTTAAAATTTTCAGAGGAACAAATACTTTTGGATTATATACTCACCATGGTATGGAAGTTGACAACTAGACAACAGAAATAGATTCTACAAACAGATTGCATGTGGACGCAGAATTTGTTTGGATAAATATTTTTTATGGTCTCAATTCTGCAAAGGACCCATGGGCTCTTGCCAACTGTCGGCAGGCCGTGGGGGGTGGCAACCAATTTTGCAACATTTGGAAGGGGTTTATGCAAATTGCTGTAGGTCACTAATAAGAATATATGTGACCTAGCAGGAAGACCTTTCATCGCCTACAGACAATCTTAAACAACTCCTCACCCACAATGATACAACAACAGGACTCAACATGGACACTGGTACCAGAGCCTGCAATAAACCCAGATGCCAACTTTGCTGCCACATAAACCCGGACAACACCATTACTGGCCCCAACAACATCAAACATACCATCTCAGGACTATTTAATTGCTCATCTTCTAACATTGTGTATGCCATCAAATGCCAACAGTGCCCTTCAGCTCTCTATATTGGACAAACAGGCCAAACCCTACGCCAAAGGATAAATGGACATAAATCTGATATCAGGAATCACAAGACAGAGAAACCAGTAGGAGAACACTTCAGTCTCCCAGGACATTCTATACAAGATCTCAAAGTAGCTGTCTTAATACAAAGGAATTTCAGAAATAGACTGGAAAGAGAAGTGGCTGAATTGCAACTAATTCACCAAACTTAAAACCATGGAGAGACCTGGTCTGAACAAAGACATTGGATTCTTATCTCATTATACATGACAAAGCTATCTTTAGCCATCTCACCCCTTGCCTTTTCCTGTAAGACCAATTGCAGTCGTTAACAGTCGTCAACAGGTTTTCCACACCTATCAGCCAATCACCCATTCCCACCACCCTTCTGAGTAATACCCCTCCCTCTCCTATATATAAGGGTCTGGTGACTTCTGTTTCAGTGTATCTGAAGAAGTGTGCATGCACACGAAAGCTCATACCAAGAACAAACAAACTTAGTTGGTCTCTAAGGTGCTACTGGAAAGGAATTTTTTAATTTTAATTTTGTTTTGACTATGGCAGACCAACACGGCTACCTACCTGTAACTATAACTTTGACATAACGTGCTCCTCCTTTATTACATATGCACCCGAGAAAGAACATGCATTTAAACCACCTATAACACATGGGAACGTGTGGAATGATATTTTTTTTAAACCAGCAACTGTAGAAATAATTTTTTGTTGATTATAGTACTAATGCAATTACCTGGACATAGTTGGGGCTGTTTTTTTGTGGGGAGGAGGTAGGGGAACACTGTTTTTGATTGCTTGTATTTGATTATTGGAAAAGACCCTGATGTTGGGAAAGATGGAGGGCACAAGGAGAAGGGGACGACAGAGGATGAGATGGTTGGACAGTGTTCTCGAAGCGACTGGCATGAGTTTGGCCAAACTGCGGGAGGCAGTGGAGGATAGGGGTGCCTGGCGTGCTCTGGTCCATGGGGTCACGAAGAGTCGGACACGACTGAACGACTGAACAACGACATTTGATTATAGGGGTAATGGCTGTTCCTTTGTGAGGGAAATGGCCCATCCTCAGGCAGAGACTTCTCACCTCCTCCCTGCAGATGAAAACACTTGGCCAGCTAGGAGTCAAAATGGAGTGAGGCCTGTCTTTCTGTGCTGTTTTCAGACATGTGGCCTTATTTGTTTGGTAAATTAATAACAATTATATATATATATGAAAGACCTTAAAATTCTTACAACAGTTCTTATATTGAACAAATAAAATATTTTTTTAAAAAAGAATGATGGCCCGATATCAAATTATGGACAGGCCCATCAGTGGTAAAAATTTCTCTCATCAGAATCCTCCTGATTCGCTTGAAAATAAATAAATCCAAGCTGGCCGACGGGCCCAAGCTCCTCTCTGGCGTTTCCAGGGAAATCCTGGGGAGACGGTTGCTATAGAAACGAAACTCTCGACACACATGCATACAAGGCCCTTTGCCTGCAGTCATGGTGGAATCGGGCGCTCTCGGCTCCTGGAAAAGGTCACCTCGCCGTTTGATGAATGCAAAGAGCTATTTCATGCTTCCGAGGGGGTTTGGGGGGCACCGAAAAGGGGATTCGGTTTCAGCCCGGAGGACTTTTCTCTCACCGGGCTTGGATTTTAGGAAGAGGGGTAACTTGCTGCCAGAAATCGAGGACCGGAGATGGATACCCTAGTCTGGCAGTTCCAACGCTGGAAAGCTCCGTGGAAACCACTTCCAAATTGTAGGCAATCCTGTTTAGGGAAGTTTTTAATGTTAGATGTCTTTAATACAGTCGTGCTTTGGTCCTCAAACGCCCCAGTACTCAAAACAAACACTGCAAACCCGGAAGTAAGCGTTCCCAGTTTCTGAAACGCTTTCCGGAAGCCGAACGTAATCCGTTTTGAGCGTTATGCTTCCGTTTTGAGCGTTACGCTGAGGTCTGTTCTGTTTTTGCTGTTCATTTTGCGCTAGCCTGGCAGGTCCAGCACTGGAAAGCTCTGTGCAAACCGCTTCCAAATTGTAGGCAAACCCCGTTTAGGGAAGTTTTCAATGTTAAGATGTTTTGTCGTGTCTTTAACATAGTGGTACTTTGGTCCTCAAACGCCCCGGTACTCAAAACAACTTGGAACCCAAACCCGGAAGTACCGTGTATTTTTCGCTCCACAAGACACACTTTTTTACCTCCTAAAAAGTAAGGCTCCTTCATGGATCCCTGCCTTGTCGTGGCGAAGGGGCATGAATTACTCAGGGAAGCTATGGACAGGTCAAGATGGACAGGTCATAGCGGAGAGTTTGGACCAAACGTGATCCACCTGGAGAAGGAACTGGCAAGCCACTCCAGTATCCCTGCCAAGAAAACTCCATGGACAAAGACAACAGGCATATAAAAGTTATGACGCTGGAAGATGAGCCCCTCAGGTCGGAAGGCGTCCAACATGCTACTGAGGAAGAGCGGAGGACAAGTACAAGTAGATTCAGAGCTGATGAAGCGGCTGGGCCAAAGCCGAAAGGTCGCTCAGTTGCGGATATGCCTGGAAGCGAAAGGAAAGTCCAATGCTGTAAAGAAAAGTATTGCATAGGAACCTGGAATGTAAGAACCATGAGGCTCCAGTACTTTGGCCACCTCATGAGAAGAGAAGACTCCCTGGAAAAGACCCTGATGTTGGGAAAGATGGAGGGCACAAGGAGAAGGGGACGACAGAGGACGAGATGGTTGGACAGTGTTCTCGAAGCTACTAACATGAGTTTGGCCAAACTGCGGGAGGCAGTGAAGGATAGGGCGTGCCTGGCGTGCTCTGGTCCATGGGGTCACGAAGAGTCGGACACGACTGAACGACTGAACAACAACAACAACAACAAAAAGTAAGGGGAAATATCTGTGCGTCTTATGGAGCGAATGGTGGTCCCTGGAGCTGAATTGCCCAGGGGCCAAAAGAGGATCATGCTTTTTATTTTACAAAGAGAAAAGGGGGTGTTGAAAGGACCCCGCTCAGCAGCTGATCAGCAAGAGATCGGGAGAGAGATAAGAGTCCCCGGCTCCCTTCAGCCCTGTCCCCTTGCCCAGGCCTCCTTTGTTGAATGTGCTGCAGAGGGAGGTTGTTTGTTTCCCCAGTGACATGTGACTGGCTGATTAGATTATCTGTCTGGAAACAGTAGAAATGGCTCCCTTTCCTTAAGATTTTTCAGAAATGTGAGTTGAACCCCATAAAAACGGGGCTTTTCCTCTTTGCTTTTCCCCCTTTGCAAAAAAAGCTGCAAAACTTTTAGCTGATCCTCAAAAAAAACAGGGCTTTTAGAGGAGGAAAACCAGAAAAAATATTTTTTTCTGGGTTTCCTCCTCCAAAAACGAGGTGTGCCCGATGGTCCGGTGCGCCCTATGGAGCGAAAAATACAGTAAGCATTACAGTTTCTGAACATTTTTCGGAAGCCAAACGTACTCTGTTTTGAGTGTTACGCTTCCGTTTTGAGTGTTACGCTGAGGTCTGTCTGTTTTTGCAATTTATTTTGCGTTTTTGCGGCAATTTTTTGTTTTGTTTTTGTGAACGTGTGGAACCCAGTCCAGCTACGGATTGATTGATTGATCGATCGATTGTGTGAGTGCAGTACATTGTTTATTGCTCTCATTTTATGGATCAACGGCCCTGTTAGATAGTAAAAGTCATGTCCAATTGCTGCTATTAGGGTTGTTTTTAAAAGCCTGGAACAGATTAATCCATTTTGCATTACTTTCTATGGGAAAGAAGCGCGCCTTGGTTTGGGAACACTTTGGTTTCGGAACGGACTTCCGGGACGGATTAAGTTTGAGAACCAAGGTGCCACTGTATTCTGTTGGAAGCCTCCCAGAGTGGCAGGGGAAACTCAGCCAGATGGGTGGGGTATAAATTTATTATTATTATTATTATTATTATTATTATTAGTGCTGCAGTCAAGAGAGAAAGGCACCACAGGGCTTTGGACAAGCTCAATCCCTGGGAGATTGAATGGGAAAAAACCCAGATAACAATGTGCGAATCATAGAATCTTAAGAGTTGGAAGGGACCCCGAGGGTCATCTAGTCCAACCCCCTGCGATCTCAAGTAAAGCATCCAGGACAGGTGGCCACCCAACCTCTGCTTAAAAACCTCCAAGGAAGGAGAGTCCAACCTTCCGAGGGAGTCCGTTCCACTGTCAAACAGCTCTTACTGTCAGAAAGTTCTTCCTGATATTTAGTCGGAATCTCCTTTCTTGTAACTTGAAGCCATTGGTTCGAGTCCTGCCCTCCAGAGCAGGAGAAAACAAGCTTGCTCCCTCTTCCATGTGACAGCCCTTAAGATATTTGAAGATGGCTCTCATATCTCCTCTCAGTCTCCTCTTTTCCAGGCTAAACATACCCAGCTCCAGGGGCGTAGCAAAGGGGGGGGCGGCCCGCCCCAGGTTCCATAATGGAGGGGGTGACAAATTATGAAGGATTTTTTTTTTGGAAATTTTTTTTGAATTTTTTTTTAAAATGCCTGCTCCGAAGGTCTTATCTTACTATACTAGGGATTATATAGCTATATATGAAATTTCATGCATATCGGTTAATATCTTGACCCTCCTCCACCAAAATAGCTGTTCACTTGGCTGTTTTCCTATGTCATGAAGGCTGAAATTTCAGTTCAGAGAACACTTACTGTTCCCAACCCTAACCCTGTGGAAAGCCATCTAATTAGACTTTAATTTGATTTTGAGAT